>JAGDQP010007510.1:0-38887 GCA_022664845.1 Lepisma saccharinum | reverse complement strand
AGATAACCTCTACGTCTTCAATATCCTCAAAGGCATTTGCACTTAACTTAGCATTAAAGGAATTTGTACTTACACTGGTATCTTTGTGGATAATATTGTCCTCAACACTGCCTTGTCTTGAGGGACCAGCATGGTTGGTGAGATTACTCTCAGGAGGAGGAATATCCTCATACATACTATTGGTCGCCTCGTTAACAATGCGATTCACTTCCATATCGGCTGCATTACCTTCCATCAAAGTTTCCATGGTTTTATCCCCAAATAGGAGGCTGCAAACAGGGAACTAATCAGGAAAAGCATCAACAACTTCGTTAGAAACAGAAGGTACTGGGATATATTCCAATGCTACTTGATGTTGATGGTTTTGTGTTACCCCTACACTATTATGAGAAGTATTAGAATAGGAGAAACGTTCACCAAAATTTATAAAGGAAGCTTTGGAAACTGTCCCAGCCAGGCGTAAAATAAATCACCAAGAATGAATACAAAACTTCAGGATTAATACTGTCGCGAGCGATCATACCTCTGTCAAATAAGAAATCAAATTCCGTACGCAATACCTGAATTTCGCCCTGAAATCTATAACGAACCGTACTAAACAGATCAAGAATGTCTGCTACATTACGGCAATCATTAATTAATTCCCCAACACGATCAGTACACATCTCTACAAGATAGCGAAAAAACATTCTAATCACATCATAATCCGTTGAACGGTAGCCTTCAGCCTGCAAATAGCACAGCCATTGCCACGCACGCAATACTTTATTATTCGTGTCTAAACATCCAGCATACAAAGCAGCAAAGAATTTGCTCAATTATCGTATTTTTCTGAAAAAGATACGTACGTCCAATGAGCCAAAAGATCGTGTGCGCTTACACTTTGAGCATTCTTCATAGAATCACAAGATATAGAATGTGCAAGGTATTAAATATGACAATCTAAATTTCTTCTCAACTTTGAGATCATTTTGAGAAAACTATATTTTTCTGAACTATGAAAAAGTAGTTACTAAACAAGTTACAAAGAAAAGTAGTTTTTCTCAGATATGAAATTATTTTTAGAAAATTATGTTATTTTCGGGTATGAAATTATTTTAGAAAGTTACAATGAAGTTAGAAAGTAAAATTTTTGTCAACTGAAAAAGACAAGTTATGTTTTCTTAACAAATGTTAACCGCAAAGTATTTTTTGCTCTTCTATGAAAATGAAAACAAATCACTTTCCCATACAGTTTTATCTCCAATATAAAAAGAAATTACTTAAATTTCATAAAGTAAGATTTCTATAAATTTGAAAAATCAAGTAATATTTTTCGTATATGAAATTGGCAACACAAACTAGACATTTTACTTAAACAAAGGTTAATCGCAAAGTAAAAATTTCAATATCAAAACATAAATGGGAGGAACTTATCTGAACTATGAAAGAAGTTGTTTCGTTTCCAGAATAAAGTCAAAAGAATAAAAAATAAGTTTTTATGACCAAACGAATGCAAGATAACTTACATTGATTCCTTGAGTACCAAGTCACCACACACAAAGTTAACGTGAATTCTGATGGTTTTTAATGTGTAACAAACAAAAAATATTTTGAGTGATATGACTCAAATGAAATATAGTATCATATTAACTTTTATTATCTTTTTCCGAACATAGTTTTTCAAAGCATGAATAATATTGCTTTTTACTTTGTTTTCTTTACGTTACAAACATTTTCTCTAGCTGAATATTTAAATTCGAAATGTAAAAATACTTGTTTTAATTCTTTTAATTTTTTCCTTTCTGTTTTCTATACTTTAAAACATATCTTTTTATTTTCTCTTTCAACTTCTTTTCAGAAAGTTAGAAAGACAAAAACCTTATATTGTAGGATAAAAATTAAATTTCAAATGGAAAAATACCTTTTTCAGTTTCAATACTTTTCTGAAAGTTAGGAAGGCAAATAATTTATTCTATATGTTAAAAATTAAATTTGAAGTGTAAAAATACTCTTTTGATTTTCTCTTTCAATTTCTATACTGAAAGTTAGAAACACAAATAACTTAATGTGTATGTTAATAATGAAACTTGAAATGCAAAAATATTTTTCCATTTTCTTTTTAAACTTGTTTTCTGAAAGTAAGGAAGATTTTTGTGAACTTGCCTTAAAACATTTTTCTGAAAGTTAAAAATAGAATTTGAAATGCAAAAATATTTTTATTTTTCTTTAAACTTCTTTTCTGAAAGTAAGGTAGACTTTTTTTGTGTACTTTTCCTAAAACTATTTTCTGAAAGTTGAAAATGAAATTTGATGTGCAAAAATATTTTTTCAATTTATCTTAACTTTTTCAGTAACTTAAAATAAGAAGTAAACTTACATAGTCGTACTAAATTCAATAAGTAGAAAATACTCCCTGCTCATGCCATGTGGGCTTTGCAGTAGACAAACATCGTGTGCGCGGGTTTTTTCGGGGTTGTCCCATTTCCTCCTACATTTTTCATTCCACCAATTCATCCCATCATCATCCATACAGTCTAAGCCATAGTTGCCAGAGACCTTAAAATATAATTCAAAATTCTATTAGCCAATGCCCTCAGTGGAATATCTTCACAATTGTTAGGCAACAGTGGAATATCTCTGCACAACAATAGAAAAGCGTCAATGGATTATGTAACAAAAACAAAACCATTTTGAGTTCTCATGGATATCATGTTGATATAACAATAAACGTTTAAGAACATTGTATAACCACAATTGTTTCTAAACTTGAGCTAGTCGCAAATTTCACTTATAGACAACTTTGTTCAAAATTTTAGTGTAATTCTTTATTGTTTTACGACAATTTAAGAATTATAGATATTTTTTCTCTAACAAAAGTTTAATACAAATGTATTAAAAAATGACAAGTGGAAACTTTAATTATCTTTCTTTTAAGAATTATCATTAGACAAATGTAGTTAAAATGTGGTACTCTCCTTGTCTTATGTATTTCTAATAATTGCAAGTGGAAACTTTAATTTGTAATTTTCCTTTCTATTAGGAATTATCATTAGACAATGTAGTTAAAATGTTGTTCGCTCCTTGTCTTATGAATTTTCAATAATTGCAAGTGGAAACTTTACAAGTTCTTTACAAAAATCGTTGACTGCAATAGAGAAATAGATTCAACTTACTCTGATTTTCCAAATCCAGAAGGGAAGTCGCAATGGTCGAACAATATTGACTGAGCAATCTGCAACCAAGAAAACAAATACTCAATATCTGAAAGCAGCAACTATACGTCTACTCTAATCAACAGAAAAACTCGGAATGCAGTCCCTCAGAGAGTCGCGCCAGAAATAAAAGCCACTACACTCCTCAGCTCTCTCAATTTTCTAAGACAGCCATGTGGCGACCATACGGCAAATAAACAAATTCAACACACATATCCCGTAATACAGTTACCTCCCCTTCTCTATTCTTTAACTGCGCCATATGGTAGCCATATATGTTCATATATGTTCTGTCATCTCCAAGATTCAACGCGCATGCACACTTCCTCCCTCGTCAGCCATATTTTCCAAACGATTCACTTCTGTTTTTAGTCAGTGGTATGTATTTCAGAGGATATAAGTAGGTATCTATTTCTATGTTTTTAAACGTAGGCATAGTTTAAGCCGTATATATTTTTTATATCAACGGGTGCCTCAATTATCTTTCTTTCAGTCAGTCTTCCTTCCACGTTTCCAAAGATATCGATATTGCCTTCGTTTGAAAATCAGTGTTTGAAGTGCTTAGGAGAGAAGGGTATGGGGTCTAATACGCCAGCTATATATTTTTTTGGAAAATCTTCCTTTGACGTTTCCAACGGTATCCATATTACTAGATTTGAAAATAAATATTTTATATGATTGGAGGGGGTAAGGAAGATATTCAACACCTAGATTGATGTTTTTTTTTGCTTTTCTCTTCAAAAAGGAATACACCTCAAGTCTGTACGATTTTTCTTCGGAAACTTGATATTTTAACGTTCGGACGCCATATTTGATGGCTTAAATGGCGTTAGGTGCCGAGGTAGAGTACTGAAATATTTTTATATATTACCTACGAGTACTGATCATTTTCGTATTATTAGTAAGATCTTTAAATCTTCATTGATTTTCACTTTCGGACACCATATTTGATTGCTTAGGTGCCGAGGTATAGTACTGAAATATCGTCAGTTTACTTTCCCTGTTACTTGAGATTAATTTCTAGTCTTAATGAAAAACATGAAACCTTAATTGATTTTCACCTTCGGACGCCATATGTAATGGTGTATAAAATCTTAGGCGTTAAGGTACAGTACTCCAATATGTTCCTTTATATTCCCTATCCCTTACCATCATTTCCCTATTATTATTTAAACCTTCAAATCCTAATTGATTGTTCACGTTCGGGTGCCATATTTAGATCGCCAAAAGAACAGAGTGTGGCTGTATAATAATGCCTTAATATTGTGTTAAATTCCTTAGAATTTTATATCATTCGTGTTTCTCTAATGCATGTTGTTAAAAGGCAAATATTTTCAATGTTTATGTACTATGACCCAGGCCTGTAGGGACCCCAAAGTCAATTGACTACCTTAGGGCCGCGAGGGTGGTTAAGAACCACATTATATTACCTATATAGTATTGTATTATACCCGCCTTCCTACCGTTAGAAATTCATTATTTTCAATATTTACCACTTCCCTTTCAGGTCATGAGGTGCTCCTAATATCGCGGAAGGTCTTTGTCAAACCCTGGAACACTATTCCGTTAATGTTTTTTCATACTTACTTTCATATTAAGGCCATTGTGTTGGTTTAATTCCTATAATTAACAGCTAGTATTACCATTGCTTAGTGGCGCCCTTTCATTGGCGCTTCAGAAGCACAGTACAGTACAGACATGATGCTGGTTTATGTCGTCTTTCATATAAAAAACTCTCACGTATGAATAATTCCTACCATTAAAAATTCAATATTTTCATTGCTTAGTGGCACCCGTGGAACCCTGAGGTGCTTTACACGCACAGAACAGTACTGACATAATGCTATTTCATATCCTACTTCATATAAAAACTTACGTTCCTACCATTAAATAGGTCAGCATAACCATTTCTTAGTGTCGCCTATGGCGCCGTGACGGGCGCTTCGCAACCACGGTACTGATATAAAGCTGCTTTATATCGTCTTTCACCAAAAAAATTATCAGGTTCATACCGTTAAAAATTGAATATTTTCATCGTTCAGTGGCGTCCTTGGTGCCCAGAGGGGCCCTTCATTTTCATGGTACGGTACTGACAAAATGCTATTTCATATGCTATTCCATATAAAAACTTACGTTCCTACCATGAAATAAGGCAGCATAACCAATGTTTGGTGGTGCCCGTGGCTTCACAGACATAATACAATACTAACATAATACTGGCTTATATACTTTTTTATATAAAACTCTCATGTTCCAAGAGTTCATACCAATAAAGATTCAATATATTTATTGTTTAGTGGCGCCCAGAGGGGCGCTTTACAAGCACAGTACAGTACTGGTATAATGCCGGTTTATATCGTCTTTCATATAAAATATCTCACATTCACATAGTTCCATTCTTTTACAAGTCATGGCAAAGAGTACCCGGAACCCTCTTCGTTGCCTATGAGCATTATTATACTAGTCTAGTTCGTATACATATTATCTTAATGATTCAATATTTTAGGATAAATGACAAACATGGCCGCTTCGGTTTAGTAATGTCATATTATACGATATTTGTTGTAATCACCTAGTTCAAGTCATTAACAAGTAAATGTTTTAGAAAGATATTACACGTGTGACCTCCGCAGACCTATGACCGACCTCCTAAATTAATGGTATTTCATTACAAATTCCCTATTAGAATTCGGGAATAGGTAACCTTCTCGCATTGGGTTCGAATTCGGGAGGCCCGGGGTTCGGTTTCAACGGCTCACCATCCTGACTAAGATCTTTCCAGGAATTTCTTCAGTTACATCCGACTGCCTTACAACTTCGTGAGCCTAAAGGACACAAATAAAATTCAATTTTTTTTATGGTAATCAAGTCCAAGTTAATATTTTCTATAATATAAAGAATTATACTGAGATCAACGCAACAAATTAATTTATTAGTGATGTTTTCCACTTAGATTCATTATACTAATGCATTGCTTTCTTATTTGGTAGGCCCTGGGTTTGGTTTCAACATCCGACTATCCCCACTACGGTTTTTTCCGGTTAATTTTTCAGTCACATCCTGTTACCTTACAGCATCCTCTCCCCCACTCCGACCCTAAAACACATTAATAAAATTCAAATTTCCTTATAGTAGTACATTGGTATTGCATTTGGGAGGCGCTAGCCGGCCATCCATGTGTAAATACACAAAATATTTGTGTTATGAAACTCAGTCGCACCAACCAAATGCAAAAATAGTACCTTTAAGATAGGTCCACTACATTGTAGCATGCCGGTACATTCCCGACTCCTCCCCTTTCCCGAATTGATACCTAAGAGCCATAAATAAAATGGTAAATACGTAATGGTAGTCAAGTTAATAATTTCAACGAGTCATAGCCAAAGCGATAACAAAATTCTGAGCTTATCTGCATAATGCACACAAAATGAACAAATGGTGCAATGAGAATACACTTAACATTCACTTCAAATGCTATTTTCCTATATACACATCAATTCAATAATAAATATATACTTTAAATCTGTTTAAAATTACTTTTAGAATATTAAAAAAATTAAATTGAGAGTTCACAGTCAGTTTCATTCTTATTGCATATAAAAGTCGAAATTTTGTCTTACATTTAGACCTTAGCTGTTTCTTTCTCCTTTTCTTTGCACAAAATCCTATTCAACTAAGCGTTAGAGTACATTAAAGTTATAAACTCGCTGATTTCTTTAAAAAAAATATTAACTAACTCTGTGGCTTATGGAACTCGCAAGTTCATTGCAGCGTTAACAAACGCTCTCCATTGGATCCTATCCTGGGCAATATCAAGCCAGTTTTCATCACGAACACCTACTTCTCGAAGATATCTTCTAATATTGTCCTCCCAAAGACGTCTCGGTCTTCCCAATGACCTCTTTCCATCCGGCCTTCCAATCAGGATAGAATATAATCTGCGTTTTCCCCCCATCCGAGCTACATGGCCTACCCACCTTAGTCGTCGCGATTTCATTATTTTTACATCTAGTGAATCGTACAGTCCATGGAGTTCTTCATTATGCAGTGCCCTCCACTCTCCAGTCATCTCGTCCCGTTTTGGCCCGTATATCTTTCTCAAAACCTTATTTTCAAATACACGTAATTTCTGTTCATCTGCTAGGGTCCTACTCCAACTTTCGCAACCGTAAAGTATTACCGGCAGAATAACCGTTCTGCATATTTTCAATTTCAATTTCCTTGATATTAATCGCGATGTTAGAAGTTTTTGGACTGAATAGAAACATGCGTTGCCCGATACTAAGTGACTTTTTAATTTTTCCGTGACCTCAGTTTAGCTTGTTACGTATGTTCCCAAATATTTAAATTTGTTTACTTTCTCTATGACCTAATAACTAATTCTTATGTTTTTATCTCCTTCATTCCCTGTGTTTTGGCTTGTTATCATGTATTTTGTTTTATCTATGTATACCTATCTCATCGCACGCTTCTACTAAGACATCGGTGTTGCTTTGTAGTGCATCAATATCGTCCCCTATTAAATCTACATCATATGCGTATACAAAAAGTGGATTCAAACCATTCAATGATAGTCTCTTTTTGTCCCATTTAATTTTAAAATCGCATATTCTAACGCGAAGTTAAACAGTAGTGGTGACAAGGCATCGCCTTGTTTCAATCCGTTGCGAATCTTGAAACTATCTAACATATTATTACCTATCCGTACTCTGCTTATGGGATCGTTGAGACATATCTTCACTAGTTGAACCAATTTTTTCGGATTCGAAATCGTATCAGGACACTGTATAGCTTTTCCCTTTTGACAGAATCATATGCTTTCTTAATGAATATCTGATGAACCGTCGCATTGTATTCCAATTTCTCCAAAATTTGTCTCAAGTCAAAAATCTGGTCTAACGTGGATTTATTTCGTCTAAATCCACATTGGTCCAATTATTTCATCTACGTATACACTTAGGCGTGTTAACAGAATATTACCTAAATACTTTGTAACAGGTTGGAAGTAACGAGATTCCGCGGTAATTATTACAGTCCGATTTATCACCTTTTTTGTAGCACTTATCAATTTATGTAGTTCCTTGATTAGTGCCGTTAATCCTGCTTTAATTAATTCCGCTGAAATATTGTCTATTCCTGGCGATTTGAGATTTTTCCATTTCGTTACCAAAATTTCGATCTCGATTTAGCTAGGTTCGGGAATCCACGGTTCTGCGATATGGACTTCAAATTTCTCTAATTGTTCCCCGTTGTGTACATTAAGAAGTTTGTCGAAATAACTTTTAAAAACTTCGACAATTTTAGTCGGATCAGCCTGAAGATCTCCACGTTCATTTCTAATCATTCCTAACTTCGGTTGGTAACCTTTTCTTAACGAGTTTATTCCTTTGTATAGATGTCGTATGTTATTTGTCTTCCCGTTTTCCTCTATCTCCTGAATCTTCTGCGTCAGATATTCTCGACTTTTGTTTCTGAACCCGAGTGTGGAGTATCGTTTCGCGTTACTGTAGTGGTTGGTATTGGCTTCGCTTTTATTACTTAGCCATCGATGCCTTGCTTGTTTTCGTTCCTCATGAAGCTTAAGGCATTCTTCATCAAACCAAGGTTTGTTTTTCTGTTGTTTCTTCTCACCTACACGTTCCTTCGCTGCGCTCTTAATTGTTTCACGAATTGCCTCCCACAATTTATTAACATCAATTTCATTATTATTATCATCATTAACTTTACTCGAGTCGGCTAGGATTTCGAACCTGTTTGAGAGTTCGAGTTGGTAATCTGCTTTTATGATCGGATTATTTAATCGTTTCACTTTGAATTTCAGTTGTTTTGACCCCTTGCTTTCTCTGTTCGCGATGCATAACTTTTCCCTTACTTTTGTGATCACTAATTGGTGGTCGGTGTCACCTTCTGCTCCTCTGTAGGGCCTTCTGCTCCTCTGTACATCCATTATGTTGGTATGTCTTCGACTGTGTACTAATACGTGATCGATCTGGTTGGGAGTTTTGCCGTCCGGAGATACCCATGTGTATTTGTGTTCAAAATACGTGCTCTTTACCAGTACGTTTTTCGAAATCGAGAAAGTTATCAGTGTTTCACCATTGTTGTTGGTCTTTTCGTGAAGGCTGTATTTGCCTATAGTATGTCTATATTTTTCTTCTCTCCCTACCTTTGCATTGAAATCACCCAACACAATTTTCGAATTATACTTCGGTAATCGGTCAAACAGCCTTTCTAGCTCATCGTAGAATATATCTTTGTCGTTATCAGTAGCCACATCGGTCGGAGCATAGACGTTTAATAAAACCGTGTTGCCCCATCGAGTACGTATCGTAACGCACGATAGTCTTTCGTTTACGAACTCTATATTCTCAACCGCCTGAAGGATACTGTTCTTAATGATAAATCCTGTTCCGAAATCGTGAGATTGTGTTCCCCTGTAGTAGAAAGTGTATTTGCCCTGTGGGATGCTATCTTGACCCTCCCACCGAACTTCTTGCATCGCTAATATGTCTAGCTCGTACTTCTCGGTCTCGCGTACCGCCACCTGAAGAACCCACCTTTTGGTATAATGTTCGTACGTTCCTATTCTAAGGTCTTTCTTAATCCTGTTCTTGGAGTCCCCTGAAGCAGTCCCAGCCCGGAGATCCGAATGAGGGACTAGTTTACCTCCGGAATATTTTACCCTAGGAGAATCCATGAACCATCTGTTACTATTTCTTGACATGTTTTAGCGGTGTAGAGTTGTCAGCTCTACAACCTCGCAGTAAAGGTCGACATTCAAGATGTCGTCCTCTGTCCACCTCTGAACCTTGCCGATATCATTCATCTTCAGCCTCAGGGTGGTAATGGTGATTCCTCTTCCCCTCACCATGATATTTTTGTTCAGGGTTATCTTCCCCTCGCAGATCTCTCTACTAACTCCAAGGTAGCAGTATTGGTCTTGGTCCACCCAGGAATATTTCCGGTACTCACCATATCTGGTCAGCATTCCCCTATCCGCCACCCGGGGGAATCTTTCCTACAAGATATACTATTTTCAATTATAAGACAAACATGTAAATGTTCAGTTGAGATATCTATATTTATGAAATCTTCGTATATTCTGCTTACCTGAAATCTTCTATAAAGGAAGAAAGGAACGGGCAGAGACACACAAGCACCTTGACTGATTCACAACTCAATATGAACTGATTTTTCCTCCAGTTTTCCACAGCGAATATATATACGCTCGTCCGAATGTTCTCTTTTTTAACACTCTCTAAAGATTCCCTAAACAAATCTCAAAATGAACTTCAATTTCCGCTCCGGTTTGTTAATGTTTTCAATGGATAAACATTAAAATCAGTTCTCATAACTTTTTTTTGTTTTTTTCCACGTTTTTTGAATCCGATCTTGCTCTCCACTTTTCCTCTTCCTGCAAGGAAATAACACATATGTCGCAACCACCCGGGATTCTGTAGTTGTCTGCCGTAACCAAAGTCATAAACCAACTTCACAACCTCTTGCCTTGTGTGTTCTTCCGTTTCGCGTAAACATTTCCACAATATTGAAAAGCTGATGTTTCTCTAACAGCAGCTAAAAATCCCGTCATTACAAATAATAATTTCCTTTGTTTTTATTGCTCCATTTTTTGTAACCTCCTCAGACCTCCTACGTAGCAATAACATATGCTCACAAAACGGTAATGTTTAATTTAATCTATAAATTATTTAAAATTTGTTTCCGATGCAATACCCCGGCCTACGAGGTGAAAACAAACAACCATTTTCTCTCTATTATTTTCCCCAATAACAACATATCAAACATTTCTTTTGTTTCTTTAGCTCCACGATTGGCCGCACAAGCAGACATATGATAGTAAAACATCTCATTTACATATTTCCTCAAGAGAGTTTTGTAAAACATTTCGGCCGCAAAGATAAGTAGCATTTCATTTCCTCCCTGTTATTTTCTAAAATAATAACAAGCAGTTTCTTTAGCTCCAAAGATCAGCCCACACAAGAACAACAACACATACAGTATTCCCTCATGTGCTTCACAAGGAAAGTCTGTATTTGGGCTCGTCGTCCAAAGAAAAGCCACATTTCATTTTCTCTCCATATCCAAAAATATTAAAACGGAATATTTTATCAATTTTTATTTTAAATCTTTTATATAGCAAAGGTACACAATACTATTACACTCATTTTTAAATCAATAATAGTGAATTATATCATTAGATTTTCAGTCAGTTCAATTTTATTTGTCCCATATTCAAGACTCTATAGGCATTTCACACTACACATTCCCAAATAACAATTACATCCCGAATTTATTTTATTGTCATGGAAATCAAAATATCACAATTTTTCTTCCATTTCAATGTATCAGCGAAATTGTCACACCAGGAGGACTCAAACACTTCCTAGGGGAGGGGAAAGTAAATGGTGGTTCCCAACACCGCCATTTTAAAATCAGGAGGGTGTAATTTGATACCCATTCTGCGACGTTGGACACGAAACATTAGTTTCGGTTGAACTATCTTGAGATGTAGCTATAAAAAGCATTATAACTTGATACACAGTGTGTGGTATTTATTTACATCGGTTCATGGTATGCGAATCCGTTTGGCCATCCCTGTTGTTTTGCGTAAATTAATTATCACAATGGTACTGCAACTGCTACAAAATTCTGATAGTGAAAAGCTGTAGTATGTAGCACTGCTTTATATAAAATTGGTTAAATGAGATGGAATTGATTCTTAATGAAACTGCAGGTATCATGAAACCCAGGGCACCGATTGTTAGAGAAACCCGTGACACTGAACCGAAAAGCAAATACAAAAATACACTAGCATGTGGGAAGCATCTTTCAATCAACGATTGGCGCACAGATGGAAGTGAGGTTACGATATTTCGCCGATTGTCCGAAATCATCCGAGTAGTTTGATAGAACCTCACAGCATAAACACAGGATTTTTTAAATTATTATTTTAGTTTGCCTTGTTAATGCCAAATATTGCTGTCTGAATTAATTGACCCATATAATGCATCACTTTCAATGATTTCTTCAATGATTCCAATAGTGGATTACTGAATATTTGGTTAATCTTTTATCGACTGTCGTATATAGAACTGTCTTCCAATTTCTGGTTTTGAATTAGTATATATTTTTTTCGAGGGTGAGTTTGATTTGCTTTATATACGATATTTTAAAGTTTCTGACTTTCTGGGCGGTGCATATTTCGGTATTTCTGTTCGATAGTTTAGTTCGATTTTCGATGTATCGTTAAATATCGATATTCAAAATTATTGAACTTTGATATTCAATGTCAAATATCGAGCACCCCTACTTTAGTGAAACAATACCCAATAATACGAATTTTAAATTGGTATTACTATATTAAAATTCATGGCTTTGTTGACACCCTCGCGCATTTCCGTACAAATTTCATAGTGGCAGATTGTAGTGCAATACTAACTCAGTATTATGTAACCTTAAAATCTAAAGCTATAAGCTATATATTTTTGTATAACGTCTAGACACTGTGCCGGTAATTATTGATATAACATACTTACTTTTGTCTGTTCGTACATAACATTGTGAAGCCGCATTTCTTTGTAGTGTTTTCAGTATAATTTTTTATATACTGTAGTTACAAGGTTACTGACAAGTAAAACATTCTTGTAGCAATTTTGTATAGTGATCAAATAAAGAACTTTTATTGACGCTGTTAAATTTCCTTTTGTATGTTACATAGCTACCTAAACTGTGATTATAACTATATTTCATGCTGAATTAAACATTAGTCTTCGTATTGAAGGTCTTATTTATATTGTTGTTCCTTGCGCTAGTTAAGGTAAAGCCGGGGCAGGTTGCACGGAAGGAGAGATTGCGCAGACCTGGAAATGTTCATTTGGTTCGTACCATTGAATGCTGTCTTATTTTCATGTGCAGTCTCTCCTACCCACGTGCACAATCTTACTTATCCTAGTAGGAGCGATTACGCAAATTAAAGTTTTCGAAAAATCATTATTATTAAGCATACAATGAATTATAACAAAGATTAATAGTAAGTAATTGTATATAAGATATTAAAGTATATATTTGTAATTTTTTAGAAGTTTGGATAAAAATTAGAACTTTAGTTTTTCTTCTGAATTAGTTGGGCGTAATCTCTCTCCACTTTACCTTAATAACATTATAATGTTAATTAGCGAACTTAATAATATTATTTAGCTCTTGATACACACTGTAGTTTCTATTTCGCAACGAAATAAGGCATTCTGAAACAAACATAATTAGAAATAAATACAGTCGACTCCCGATTTACCGGGGGCGGGGGCGGTTTAACTGAGTTGCGGCTTAACCGGTGCTCCCCCCCAAAAGAAAAGATTTACATCTATCGCAATAATCGTTAGCAGGCTTGCTAGAGAGCGAGAGAGAGAGAGAGAGAGAGAGAGCAGACATGGCATTTGACAATGAGATTCGAGTTGACAAAGGCCTTTCAGGTCTTTTTTTTTTTTTTGCTACAGTTGGTTTGAAATTTCATTAAAGATACAGACAGGTAAATTGTCATGTAGCATTTTTCTATTCATTATTTAGTGGTTATTTATGTTTCTCATTTTTCCCTGCCTTTAGAATAACCGTGGTTTTGAGTTAACCGTGGATATTACCCCGGTAAATCGGGAGTTAACTATATAAGCTGTTTCTTAAAAAAACAAACAAAAAAAAACGCATGATAGTATTTTCTTTCTAATATTCCTGTCCATATGTTACTTTGAACGTAAATAAGCCTACGGTGGGGCAACATCGCTTTCCAAGTGTTTCCATCATCCCATTATACGTTAAAATTATCTGCATGCAATGGAAAGACATCCGTGTAACATTACTATCACGAAGAGGAAAAGTGAAGAGTTCGTGACTTCTTAATGAGTGTTTTTCTGTGTAAAAAAAAAAGAAGGAAATTGCACTATTGTTACTGAGCCCTCTTCACGGCTCGTCTATTTGTTGAGGATCTGTGATGATTCTAATCTTACTGCAAGATTCACACGATCTCAACAGCACAGAAAATTAAGACAAAATCATTTGAAAAAAGGGACATAGTATATCTTGCTTTTTTATCTTCGCACGAAATATGAATTACCTTCGCAGGGATCCAAAGAAAAATGGGTTCTAAACTGCTCAATCATCACAGTCATTGGTTTGACGAGAATTGGGGTGTAGAAAGGCGTTTAAAGTTGAAACTGGAATTAACATCGTAACAAAATAATAATAATGTTATAAATTACTTTTGTCAGCAATAAACCCTCGCAACTGGCCAAGAAGTGTAGTCTCCTGTGATATACATTACCCATAAGTGTCATATAGAATATAAGCGGAGTCTGAAATGCGAAATGTATGTCATAATTCTGGAATTTACGTATTTTGAAACGAAAACCCTCTAAATTTCTCAAACCTTCGATTTTTTTTATTTCAACCGTTATAAATCGTGTATCATTTATACAAAAAACACTAAAAGTTTATAAAGTCAGATAACTTTAGAGTATATTTAAAGAAAAGAAAACCCCTAGAGTTTATAAGTAAGTACATTTACTTATAAAATGAGCGCAAAACTGACCTAAGCCCATGCTCAAACACAAATTCTGAAAAAGCTCAGCTCATGCATGCTCACTTCCGCTCACAGCCTTAGCTACACAACCTACACTCAATTTAAACTCACCTCTATTATGGTCAAAGAAAGTTATCAAATTTTGAGATCCAAATGTGCGTACTCTTCACATTTTCGTTTTAAAACATTCAGGGCGTTTTAAAGAAATATAACAAACATTCAGGGTTAAATTCCGAAAACTTTAATTTGAGTTCCGAACACTAAAACAAGTTTGGGTACTAATGGAACATTATATTCCATAAATCAAAGATCTGAAACTCTACATAAGTCCCCAATTTGTAGAATCAATGCTTCCTACAACACAACTGAACCGAAAGTTAATGTAGATATATTTGGAGTGACTGATAAAGAATTTAAAAGGATTGCAGGTGAAGTAATGTGATTGACTTTTGCATCTGAAATTACTATCATCTACATTCAAACACTATAAACATACTGCCTGTTGTATTATGTTATAAAGAAATAAATAATAAAAACGATCATGAAAATTTAC
Organism: Lepisma saccharinum; assembly: GCA_022664845.1. NCBI lineage: Eukaryota > Metazoa > Arthropoda > Insecta > Zygentoma > Lepismatidae > Lepisma > Lepisma saccharinum. The sequence continues at coordinate 23,550 of JAGDQP010007510.1, read as the reverse complement.
TAGGAATATCATTTATATAAAAAGTAGACAACGCCGTTTGATTCACACTCGCCTATTAAACGATGAGATTTCATCATAGAAGAAATTTATTACAGCGTGCTAGATTGATAATTGAATGAAACGTAAGTACTTTGGTATAATCATCTGGAGGCCGGCGAATGGATAATAATCGGTAACTGAGACTTAACTACGTGTAATGAATGGATTATGTAAGGTTATTTAATCAGCCGAGAGTATATATAAAATCCATCCCATAAATGAAATAAATTAATTCTTATCAGTTCAGTAGGTTTCATTTAATTAATTGCATTATATGGTAATGACAGATATTCAAATAGCTTGTAAAGGAAAAGTTCCTGCATCCTGACAATGCACATTTCGGTTGTTGACATTGTTAACCAGATACAAATTACCAAAATTATATCCAAATTATAACTCCACCTCAATTGCACACTCACAAATTCTCACCTAAAATGCAGTTTCCATTCCGCAAGTAACAATATATTTCAATAAAGACAACATTACATTGCCAAACCATAAAACTGCGTTTCGACATCAATATTACAATGTTGAGATCACCATTCAAATCAGTAACCATTTTCAGAACTGAAAACAAGAACAATTGAACAAAAGAAGTTAAATGTTCTACATTGTAGAATTGTGACCAAAATATTCGAATGAACTAATTACTAATTTTGCTAAATTATTAATTCGTTTCACAATTCTAACAACCCACTTCTTTATTACTTTAATTTTATATATATATATATAAACGTTATACTAACAGTTCCATACCACTGAATATACCTATTTTCCACTCTCTTTTATCCTTCAAGTAGTTCACACCTATCGAGAGCGGATTTAAGATCTTTCCCACATAGCAGAGTACATCTCTGGGACGTCCCATTTAGATCCCATTAACGTCAGATTTCTCAAGCTCTCATAGCGATGTCCTAAGGACGTCCGTGGGATAACTCTGTGGGCAATACAAACAGTTCATCCCGTATAGAGGTTCCCTGGATGTCTCCCGGAAAGCCGTACGGGATTACCTATTTTTCTATAAATTAAATCGACCTTACTATTATTATTATTTAATTAATTATAACTATACGAAGGATATGGCGTAGCAAATAATCAAAGTTCGAATGAAAAGTGCTTGGATGACTTTGCAAAAGTGCTGTGTGTGTGTTGGGACGCGCTGTTCATCACTCTTTTGTTTTAAAACGCCAATTATAGCCAGGTGGCGCAACTGTCATTCTAGATTTGTTTTGAATGTTGTGTTGTTCTTTGCCCTGCTCAAATTCAAGATATTCGTGCAAAAGAAAAGTTTGATAGCTTAGAACTAATATGATTTAGTTACTACGCATAGTTTAGAGGTAAGCATATGTCAGTCATATTGTTAAGTTCATAGATATTTTAAGATAGCTAGGATATTGTGTATTTATTAATTTCACGTAAATGAGCTCGTGAAGCTGAAACTGTCATTACCTTATGCCTTGAAGAACATGCTTACCTCACATTAAATGAGGTGAAAGTAACATCAAGTAAAAGCGGGAAAATTTTGTTATTGTAACATACACGGAAAGGTCAAGACAGCACCTGCCGTGCTCAGCATTCTTTGACGGTGGGCGTATGTATACGTTTACTGAATTGCGTATTATAAAAAATCCGGTCTGAATTTGCTTTCAGTTTAAGGCGGTTAGGTATCTTTGGCTCAGGACGAATGGATGATGATAGATCGATATTTCAGTAGGTGATGGAAACTTAAGAGATTATGATCAGAAAGGAAAAAAATAATACTTGGTAGTCATTTAACATGCACCTCCAAAGCAAGAATGTAGATAACTGGTCCACCCTAATCTAATGCACGAAAATAGTTTCGTTTAAGACTGCCGATGAACAAGAAGGCTGTAAAAGTCAGTGTGTAGGTAGCCCGTGAGAAATTTTCTAATTTCGAAATATCCGACAATGTGATTATTACGAACGAACATACAATTCGCATTCGAAATGTCGTGGGTGTTCGCCCACCGGCCGCCCATCCTACTGCATGATGAGGTTTTTCCAGGGGTTTCCCCTCAGTCACACCAGGCAAACGCCGGGATGGTACCTACAAACAGACTTTAGATGGCTACCTTGCAACACCTTCCGGGCTGACCGTGAGATTCCTAAAGGCCTTACATAAATTTAAGAAAAGCACTACGCACATTTCAAATATCTGCTTGGCGGGTTTTGTTTCTCACGTTGTGCAAATAGTAAATTTGTTTGCTAATCCATTAATGAAAAACCACCTAGGCCTAAATATGCTAACCTAACCTACACTCAGTAATGAATACCTACCCTTCCCTGTGCTAGTTTTCGGGATGCAGATAGTGCAACTGGACTTCAGAATTGTGAAACGTCATTTGTTCGTTCATGAACCAAAACCTTACTCCGCAAATTAATGCACTACGCACATAAATGAATTATACAAGTGTTTTTCTATCTTCCACACTCTACTATTTACATGCATTGCATGACCGCAATATTTTCGTTACCTTTGTCTACGATTTATGGCAAACTATATTTATTTTGCCACGAATATGAACTATTCATTTTACCTTTCCATGCACTCACTACAGCCAGTTAGGTAGTCTGTGACAGGATAGAGAAGTCAGGTTATATGTTTTAATAATTACGTAGTCTTGCTGCTACCACAGGCTATTTATTATAAGTTGCTATTCCATTTACGCACCAATCAAATCCCACGACCGTGATATTTACGTTCACTTTCTGATTTATGGAACACAATTTTGTCCCGAATGTTATTTACGCACCCACTATAGGTTAGTGTACGCCTGAGAAAAGTCTGGTTAGATTATTTTTTGTCTTTTAAGGATGGATTGAATTATGTTATGTCTAGTTTCTAACTTCTTGTGCATAATTACTAATGAAATTGTGGTTATTGGATCACCAACTTTTTTCATGGTTAAGGATAATGTAAAGCAACAATCTCCAACACGTGTTGGCAACACTATCTCCGTATATGTCTAATGCATTTTTATCGTTTCACGAAATTTAAATGCTGCTACTACAAAATCCAGTCTAGAGAGTTCTAGCTTTTAGGGAAGAAAATTCATAACCAATTCAAGAGATTGATCATTGCCGATTTTTAATCTTCTTTTTTGTTCATTGTTGAGAGAGCTTTATTGTTATAGTTTTTTTATATTCACAACTACAAAGCGATTTCAACAATGAAGAAAACGAAAATAAAAAATTGGCAATGTTGGAACTCTTGAATTGGTTATGAACTTTCTTCCCTGGAAGTTTGAACTTTCTACACTTCCATTTGTAGGAGTAGCATTGAAATTTCGTGTAACGATAAAAAATACATCAGACATATACGGAGATAGTGCTGCCACCTACTATTGGAAATCTTTGCTTTACTTTAACCTTATTGGTTTTGAATAGTTCCGGTCACTGCTACAACTACCAGTGTTTCTACTCTATGACATTACTTGTAACAGATTCAGTTCACGGCTACTTGGAGTAGTGAATCGGAACTGTGAACCGTGTACCCATTTATCTGTATTTGTTCCACGATTTCTGACCGTTTGTTGCCAATGCTAATTTGAAATCGGTGTGAGGATCAAAACGTACAGTAGTTCTATAAACATCGTTGGTTAAAACCAGTGCGTGGAAAAAATGTGGTAGGTATTCCGAACTAATGGCAGTAAGGGGAATAAACGTCTTGCAATTTCATGATGTGACGTACTTAAAGGTTCATTTATTGTCAACGCTATATTTGAATTCAATTTATTTATGGCCTTTTGGCATCTTTGGCTCAGGCCGGTATTGGGTACTTCTAGGATGAGAAAGGTATTGGCCAGGACGTTTCTTAAGGTATCGTCTCGCATTTGCCTAGTGAAACTGTGTACGATATGTTGTTAAATCATGTGAGAAGAACTGAGTACTATATAAACAAATGAGTCACATCAACAAGCATCGTTTCATTGCAGTCAAGGAAAGTAGAACTTATTAGGTATGCCATTCGTGGATGAGTAATCGATGGCGCCATCTATGGAGAGTTTTGCCATAACGTTACTATACAAACCCCAACAAATGGTTGTTTTGTTCGTCTGCTAGCGCGCGTGTTTTTAGCATAGCTTAGTAGGTAAAGTTAATTTTTTTAGTTATTGTGTTACATTCATGTTCAGTGTGTTAAAGTAGTTTTGAAAGGATATACAATAACTGTAATATTTTCTTTGTGATCTCTGTTTTATTTAAACAATGAGTAATCATAATAACTGTTCTGTTGCAACATAAAAACAGGCTCGTTGCCAACCAAACTGCAGGTGGAGGGGAAGCTACTAAAATATTGTTGGAGACATGGGTCGTGATCAGAGGCGGCAATAGGTGAGCGCGGGTCCTAGGGCAATAATGACCCCGCGGGGCCAAAGTACAAGTAAAAATCGCTGAGCGCCGAAATGTTACATCTAAAGCCGATAAAGCAGTAAGCAACTTCCCCCTAAATGCTTCCTCTCACTTCTTCCTTTCATTCCTAACCCTAAATTTATTACTAAATAGTTTCTTTTTTAATGAACAATGGTTTCTTATGAAAAAAAAAATCCGACATAATTTATTTAAAGAAAGTACAATATATTTTAAAAACTGCATTGCTAATTACAAGTGTTTCTTTATTCATTTCCATTTCACATTACATTTCGCATGGAAACTATACAAACTAGTTTATTTGTAAACTTTTTTTTAAATCAACTTTTATATCATTGAGTAAGAAAAATATCAACTCGGAACGCGGGGCCTGGGGCGGTTGCCCAGTTGCCACCCCCAAACGCCGCCTCTGGTCGTGATATATTTTTAACTCATGGATTCTGAAAAGTTATTCTCAGTTTAGAGGGGTGGTGGTGTAAAGTCAAAATTGGGAGGGTCTAAGTGGAGTTGTACACGGTTTCTATCGATTTTTGACCGCAACGCCTCTCAGTTTTGGGGGTGACACTCCCCACAGGGGGTAAGCCGTAATCCCTGTTTTATCGCCTTTTATACACATAAAATTAGATTTTAAGGTGTAGTGGGACCAAGAAATTTTCCGTGGGGAGAACCCCGTCCACGTTGCTGTGGGTCTGTATACTTGTAGGTTAATTTGTAATATGATAGCTGCTCAAGTATTACGTAAGTTCATTTTAATCATTTAGACCCCCATTGTAAGTAAAAATAAGGAGATAGCCTCGTGCTTAAGATAGGTCAAATTTCGTATCGTTATTGGCCCGAGCCTCAGATGCCTAAAGGCTTAAAAATAAATTCAGTTCAATTCTTATCGTTATTTTGAAGTCCAAAATAGTTTCAATCTTTAAATCTACACTAATATAATTGTAATCGAATCTCACGTAATCATATTGCTATGATCCTCCTCCCTCGAAGGTCCCGGGTTCGAGTCCCGGCAGGGGCATGGGTGTGGATTTTAACAGCTAAAGGCGACTCGTGACGGGTTGAACTCCAAAGTTACTAGACTGACCCATATAAAAATAAACTTGACGAAATCTTTCTGATCATCCTCCTCTATTGTCAGATAATATAAACAAAACGTTTACGTTTGAAAGTTTACGTAATGTACTTAAATGACGCCTTTGATTATGTGTTTGCGCGCGCGCGTGTGTGTGTGTGAGAGAGAGAGAGATTTAAAAAATAGCATGCACGTTGATCGTAAACCTAATAGCCTAGGTCATAAATATTGGCCGAAAGGTACAGATATGTTTATTCTTAACTGAAACAAGGCTATCACCATTATCCTATCTACCTCTCTATTGAAATGAAATATTTCAAAGTTGATATTAAGGTCCTAAAATAAATTTTGTTAGAGTCCCATGAGTTAAAATAAAGTTAACAGAAATATTTGTCTTACTATTTATAATACGTCGTTTATTTTTATGCAGTTTAATAGTCTACACTCATTATTAGAAACATGAAAGTTTTTAAAAAAGTGTTTTTTCATAACCAAATAATTATCAGGTGCAAAATTTCTTTTATATCCATCGTTATTATGGACTTCCCTAAACTCTCGCTACGAGCACAAACTCATCGGTCTGAGCCGGCCGAGCGGTCTGCGGCGGTAGGCCATTGGCCCGAAGGTCCCGGGTTCGAGTCCCGGCAGAGGCATGGGTGTGGATTTTAACACTTAACAGCTAAAGGCGAATCGTAACGGGCCGAAGTCCAAAGTTACTAGACTGGCCCATATAAAAATAAAGTTTTTATCATCGGTCTGTATAGTGAAGTCACGCGCCTTCCAACCAATGACTACTGCTTTCCTGAAAACTCGCTCTTTGGCCCCCTCTGGATTCAGTCATGTGGTATACAGGTTGGAAGTGGATGTTGGCGCAGAATAAATCGTCTTAAACTGATTTCTTCGAAGATCCTATAACTTTTTAGTTGTAGGAACCTTCCATGGCGTCTCCCTTTTTTTTATCAGGGACTCCGCAATTGCTTTTCAAGAGCGACTTGGAGCTGGGCTTGGTGTGAGGCCTCTCATACTGCCGGATCTGCTCTGCTTTTAATAAAATAAACTGGCAGTGCGGACGGAGGGGTGTGAGGATCTCACAGAACCAAACAACGAGAACATTGACTACATGGGGAAGCACCAAGAGTGAATTTACAGATCCACATGGAGGAGTTTACCATACCGAAGAATACAAGGTAATATTTTCATTGTTTTTATTTTGAATTTTATATGTGGCTTTTAGGCATCATGGCTCAGGTTGAGAGAGAGTAAAAGGAACGAGTCGGTCAGGGTCTAAGCTCAGGATACCAACTCGGCATTTGCCTAGTGTGACTTCCTTTCTCTTTGACACTGTCTAGGCTGATCCTGTAACTTGAAAATTGGTTCCACACGAGTCCGAAAGCTCAGAAAAAAGTTACGATATTTCCAAGATTGTGATCATAGATGAATTATAAAGTAAGTGTTTGGACTATACCATGACCCGGACACGTGATATAATTTTATTGGTTCATTTAATCGAAGTCTTCAGCCTAATTCGCTGTTTTAGGTCATTGGCTAATGTTGCCTCAATCCAGAGAGAGCAAGATGCCCGAAACCCTAGAATGTGCCATTACGTCACTAAGCTAGTAAAACCGGAAAGCGGATAATCTCAGTCAGTTGGATCCTGACTGTGCTTTCCCATGGTTTCCCCTCAGTTATGCCAGGCAAATGCCATGATGCTATCTTCAAAACTAGGCCCTGGTTGACTTCCTTCCCATATCCTCTCATGTACCCCATCCCAGCCTTGCCAAAGGTGTTTAAAGGCCATAAATCAATTCAGTTCATAATCAGTTGGGGTTTCCCAGTGGTTCCCGGCCATAAAATGATGTCCAAGGGAGATATATTCGACTATCCTGTATACATCAGGAAAATTTCACAAGATTTGAGAATAGTCATGGAGTTTTATGCAGAAATATAAAATTGTAAACAGTGTTTCAAAAATTACGAAGTAATGTGTGTGTGTGTGTGTGTGTGTATCTAGTGTGGTTCTGTGATCTTGCGAACTTATTTTTCAAACTTTTGGACTAGTTGGTAAACACTCAGACAAATTATATTTATTAACTCTCAGTATTTCAGTTATATTCATTACTGTATGTAATGTAGTTATATGAAAATAATAATGTTCAGTTATGTCGGTCAATGAAATATTAACAAAATCAAGGAATTTCAGAAATGTTTATCGTTAGCCACTCTGTATTAAGTAGATGTTCTTACAAACACTAGTTGCATTTCTTGTTGTAAGCTTTCAATCATAGTGATACTCAATTCACTACTAGTTTAAATTTTATCAAAATTTTCTTTCTTGGAATTGCATGTGATAATTAAGTTAATGCTAAAAAATATATTTATAACAACAATATACAATAACCCCAAGTGGCTATATATACGTGATATCGTTAATACCATGTCAGCAAAAGCATTTTATTTCCTCCGTGTCCTTTTTTTGCATCCGGGTTACCCAGGCTTTGCTCTTAAAGTTTTCAACCTGGAAAGTGAATAACTGGAAAGTTAGAATTTCTAGCTTGAAAACTTTAAGAGTGAAGCCTGGGCAACCCGGGTGGAAAAAAGGACACAGAAAAAATATAACGCTTTTGCTGGCATCTGGTATTACCGGTAGCACCTATAAAGCCACATTAATTCTATTTAGTGGTACAAATAGCCTTCAATATTAATTAATTTATATACAATAAAATATTCCATTATAGTCCCATCTTTGTCCTAAAAGGATCCCAAAAGTACGTCCCAGGGATCATCCCGGGGCGGACATTTGGAGGTCCAATGGACGTCCCACGGATGTAAACGGGGCCTAAACAGGACTTCCCACTGACGTCCCAATATCCTGCCAGGAGATCCGTCGTACATCCCTGGAAGGTCCCTTTACTATGTGGGTGAGATTAGTTTATATAAACTCCATACTTTTGCACCACCCTGTACAAAACACATCAAGTAATAAAAATTGTTTATTTTTATAATAATGGATGCTATTACTCACACTTACTATATATGTACGCACACATCTCAAAGAGTAAACTTTATTCTATATAAATTCACCCGAAATTGATAGCGTGACAAACAAAAAAATATTTACAACATGTAATGTTTGTGAATTCGCTAAAGTTTATTTAGTTCTTCCGGGTTGGAGTTACTGGTCTCGTACCAGGCGCCTCCCCAGGTGGCGGATAGGAGAATGCCGACCAGATATAGTGGGTACCGGAAATATTCCTGGGTGGACCAAAACCAGTACTGCTGCCTTTCAGTTAGTAGAGGCATCTACAAAGGCGAGGGGAAGATCACCCTGAACAAAAATATCATGGTGAAGGGAAGAGGAATCACCATTACCACCCTGAGGCTGAAGATGAATGACATCGGCAAGGTTCAGAGGTGGACAGAGGACGACATCTTGAATGTCGATCTTACTGCGAGGTCGTAGAGCTGACAACTCTACACCGCTAAAACATGTCAAGAAATAGTAACACATGGTTCATGGATTCTCCTGGGATAAAACATTCCGGAGGTAAACTAATCCCTCATTCGGATCTCCGGGCTGGGACTGCTTCAGGGGACTCCAAGAACAGGATTAAGAAAGACCTTAGAATAGGAACGTACGAACATTATACCAAAAGGTGGGTTCTTCAGGTGGCGGTACGCGAGACCGAGAAGTACGAGCTAGACATATTAGCGATGCAAGAAGTTCGGTGGGAGGGTCAAGATAGCATCCCACAGGGCAAGTACACTTTCTACTACAGGGGAACACAGTCTCACGATTTCGGAACAGGATTTATCATTAAGAACAGTATTCTTCAGGCGGTTCAGAATATAGAGTTCGTAAACGAAAGACTATCGTGCGTTACGATACGTACTCGATGGGGCAACACGGTTTTATTAAACGTCTATGCTCCGACCGATGTGGCTACTGATAACGACAAAGATATATTCTACGATGAGCTAGAAAGGCTGTTTGACCGATTACCGAAGTATAATTCGAAAATTGTGTTGGGTGATTTCAATGCAAAGGTAGGGAGAGAAGAAAAATATAGACCTACTATAGGCAAATACAGCCTTCACAAAAAGACCAACAACAATGCTGAAAGACTGATAACTTTCTCGATTTCGAAAAACGTACTGGTAAAGAGCACGTATTTTGAACACAAATACACATGGGTATCTCCGGACGGCAAAACTCTCAACCAGATCGATCACGTATTAGTACACAGTCGAAGACATACCAACATAATGGATGTTAGGTCGCACCGAGGAGCGGAAGGTGACACCGACCATCAATTCGTGATCACAAAAGTAAGGGAAAAGTTATGCATCCCGAACAGAGAAAGCAAGGCGTCAAAACAACTGAAATTCGAATTGAAACGATTAAATAATTCGAGCATAAAAGCAGATTACCAACTCGAACTCTCATATAGATTTGAAATCTTAGGCGACTCGTGCAATAATAATGATAATAATAATGAAATTGATGTAAGTAAGATGTGGGAGGCAATTAGAGAAACAATTAAGAGCGCAGCGAAGCAAATACCAACCACTACAGTAACGCGAAACGAAACGCCACATGCGGGTTCAGAAACAAAAAGCGAGAATATCTAACCCAGAAGATTCAGGAGATAGATCAAAACGGGAAGACAAATAACATATGAGATCTATACAAAGGGGTAAACTCGTTAAGAAAAGGTTACCAGCCGAGGGTAGGAATGATTAGAAATGAACGTGGAGATCTTCAGGCTGATCCGACTAAAATTATTGATGTGTGGAAAAGTTATTTCGACAAACTTCTTAATGTACACAGCGGGGAACAAACAGAGGAATTTGAAATCCATACCGCAGAGTAGAAATGGGAGATATCGGTGTGTATACGGAGTTTTCAATTTTAACTTAGTAATGTCCACTCCCCCCCGCACACCAGTTCAAATATCGCCTTCTACAATGGCAGCGGTATTAAGAAAAAAATAATGCACTCATGTGTAATGATAGAGTGACATGTGGTCGTTAATATTATGACAGGAGAAGAGATGGGGACAAAGCAATCGAGTTACGTGAAAGGCTTAACTAATCGTTGAGATTTGAAATCTCAAAGCAGAGACAATTTAATTCGGTTATTACACAGTGGAGAAGGGATTACATGAAATTAAGGAACTTATCACTAGGTAGCCATCGATGTGAAAGAGAAGAGAACAAATGCTCCATGGAAGGTATGATTAGATGATAGGAAGAGATGGAAATCTGAAGACAAGATGTTGGAGGCCGAAATTAGGTCACCCATGATCGTTGGTAATATATATATATATAATAATAATAAATCACAGCCATATTCAATCCACTAGTGGATGAGGCCTCTCCCCGAAGGGAGGAGTTGGTCTACTGCTCCCACGCTGACCAGACGGGTTGGGAGAGGAGAGCCGAAGCTCTCACTGTGATAGCCACTATATCTAAAGACGTAACTGGGATAAGACAGAAGGCGTAGAGAAAATGTTAATTCCTCAGAGAGAAGAAGGATTACTAAATTTAAATATCCTTGTGATGGCTATCGTGGGAAGAAGTCACCAGACTTGCTGGCCGTACGTAGCCTGAATAATAATTTGTTGGTGACAATTGCATGAAGAGGGCGAGAAATAAAGTGGATACGACACATCACAGAAGCCGGCAAGAGAAGAAAAAAGGTCAAGTCCTAAATAAGTACATATGGAACAAATGAGAACACGGATCTTCTAATTTGAGACAGAGACCACAAAACAAGTTGCTATGCAAAAAAAGTTTCTGAGTGAGAACCACTGCCCAATAAAAAATGATTAAAGGTGGGAAAAAAGAAAGGATCCAATCACAGACCGGAGAGGTGTGACCTACGATATGAAAACCGAAACTGAACACCGATAGAAGTGACGGGGTGGGACGCGGAGCGGATGGTAAGAAATTACATATTACCGAATGCAAAAAACATGAACTCATTGTGTTTTGAATAATTGTAAAGTGAACAGTGCTGTTGACAACGAATTATTGGAAAGCCATCAACCAACTGAGGTAAGTTGAAAACCACCAGTGCATGCAAACATATACAACGTTGAGAACAACCTATCTGGGCTGAAAAACAAGTGCTGTAATTGCGCAGTTACAAAATGAAGGAGTAAGGGGAATTGCCAACTCTAAATCAGTTACAAAAACAGCCCGTCATCGCAATAATGGTAGTAAAAGTAAACGAAATCGAGATGTAAGAACGTAATGACGATTGTACACTGTAACAGCCATCTGTTAAAAATAATGGAAATAGTTACACGAAAAATACATATGTTCCTGCTTGTGGACACCTGTAACGCCTGAACGAGGTGTTTAGTATATCGTTAATAAAGGCTTTTATTTCTAAAACAGTCGTATTCCCGGTGGCTAACGCTCGCTACCATGTAGTCCAAAGAGCCCGGGTTCGATTCCCACCTGGGAAACAACCAACTCGGAGAACACGTGAAACTGTAGGTCCAGTCCAACGTAACTTACAAGCTTATGTAGGACGTGAATAACAAGTCTATCAAATCTCAAATACGAATCCTGCCTGCAAAGGAGAAACATAGGTAGCACAAAAGGATTTAACCCTCTTGAACAAATAGAACTTGGATAATTTAGTATAATATTCAGAAGAAAAGCGTATAGTTTAAAAACCCAAAACCCTAGGCGAAAGCGATCCAGTTTGTAGGTGATCGTACACGACAGGCTAGAAGTAAAAGAGACATGTCATGCCATCTGGTATAGTCAGCGAAAAGCACAGTTCTTGCACATTCCTCAAGGTCGTTGAGACACCTAGCGGCCGCACGGCAAACCAGGTGTATGATCGGGAGAGAGCAGCATCCTGAGGATATTTTTGCCTTGGTCGTAAAAAAAACAAAAAACTAGGGAACGGAAATAGAAATTATTTACGCGATAAGGGAGGAGTGTTGAACCTGTAAGAAACGTCCATATTCGCAAAGCAAGAATGTGACACGCGTTAAAACAAGAAAGGAAGACGAGGACATAGACGAGGACAATGTAAAGATAAGGATACTGATGCCTCAGGCATGGTCTGCGGGGATCCTAAAAACGGGGGTTATCGCGATTTCACTTTCAAGACCATAGGTGAGTTTATTGAGCACGTACTGGAAGAACGGGACCAGTTTCGCCGTATCGTTTGTCTCGCTCATAATTCATCGCGGTATGATACCATACTGGCGGCTCGGGCAGCAATAGAGGAGCAAGGACTGGGCAAACAAATCAATATGATTGCCCAAGGTAACAAAATTATTCAAATAACTCTGCAAAACCGCGTTGTCTTCTGGGATACCTATGCTTACATGGGTGTTTAACTAGTGAGTCTCCCGAAAACACTGGGATTGGATACGAATCTTCGAAAAGGTGAATTTCCTGTACCTTTTCAACATGATGGAAAACCAGAATTATAAGGGTCCAATTCCACACTTTGCAATGTTTGACGGGTGGAAGTAAAGAGGAGTACGATGCATTAAAGCAATGGCATGACTAGTGTAGTCAGGACGAAGACTACACGTTCAATATGCAGAAAGAACTACTGGCCTATTGTCAAAATGTTGTATTACTGCTTAGTGCAGCGGTTATAAAGTTCTCAAACCTCATTGAAGAACGAACCGGAAGAATACTTTGCTTTCTAACAAGTTTGCTTTCTAACATAGTCAGCCTGGCTATGCGCGTGTTTCACACTCTGTACCTACCGGAAGACACCATACATGTGATCCCTCCATTAGATTATCAAAAACGAGACCGCCAAGGCAAGAATGCCCTTCAGTGGCTAACGCACATGTCGCGGGTGCAAAACCGTAAAATTAGACACGCAGTAAATGGAGGAGAGGTCCATGTGGGGCCGTATAAATTACATGCGTATCCAAAGGGAGGGTCGCAAACCTATACGTATGAATATTTAGGTTGCCTCTGGCATGGGTGTCAATGAACGTGCCCAATTCTTAGGCACGAAGCCTTCGGAGACGGGGAAAGCTTGGAACAACGTTTTATGCGGTTTAACACGAAGAGATAGTACCTTCAACGATTAGAGTGTAAGGTCGTTGAAATGCGAGAATGCGCCTGGCACGAGTTTGTCAAGCGTGACGGTAACATCCAGGACTTTATTCGAACAGAATGCGCGGACATGGAGGCAGGCTTTGTACCCAAACACGCGTTTAAAGGTAGTAGAACAGAAGTATTTCGGTCCCTGTACACCTCTACCGATTCTGAGCGCCTACGATATCTGGATATAACATCTTTGTATCTGTGGATTATGGCCCGTAAACTCCTGCCCGTGGGTCAACCAAAGGTGTACAGGAAAGATTTCCCCGAGTTGAAGGATTGTTAGAGACTATATGTCTGTACCGTGGAACGCCCGTCCTCGCTTTCTATCCCAGTTCTTCCGTGTACGAGTAACAGCAAACTCTTGTTTGGACTCTGTCGCACGTGTATGGAAGAACAACGGTTAATGTTGGCACACCAAGGACCAACGATGCTTTCACGGGACGTTCTGCACCCCCCAACTGAAAAAACGATATCCTGTGGATATAAAATCGATAAGATCCATTCACTTCAAAGTACGTAATGTAAATATTGAATACAAATTGTTCACCACCAACCCAACATGGTACGTCCGACAAATAATAAAGCAACCAAAATGTAAATTGTAAAACTTTTGTAGTAGTTTTTTACTTGTAAGATCATATGTAGTAGAGTTGTTTAATGCAATAAAAACTTTTTTACCTGTAATCTTTTTGTGTTTTAGGTTTCATTTCAAGAAATGACAATCACCTTACATCGTGATTGGTACATATATTTATTGGTACTAAGGCTACAAGTGTAATGTGGATATGCCATCCACCACCTTTACCGATTGTAACTTCATCCAACACTGTAACTGTATGCAGGTTCGCAGTGCGCATGCATACTCTTGCACCGGTTGATGATACGTACAGTTGGTAATATCTATTTTAAACTGTAATGTGCGCAATGCAGGACATGCTTGATCTTCGGGGTTTGTTACATTTCCCAACTGAAAAATTTTACGTAAATAACCATCTTTTCAGTACCCTTACAGTAAAAGATGGACCCCAACTCGCAACATTGCGCAACAAGATGCAGGACGTGTTATACACTATACCAATGGAGGTATTCCCTCTAAACCGTGCAAATTATTGGTTAGCCAATCCACTTGACGCTGGTACCCTGCTGCTAAATCGGAAAGTTCACAGGCTAATTTTAACAGGCAATGGAATATTAATGTCGCATCACTAGCAACCGAACAAAATTCCCAGATAATGTACTCGTTGGCACAAATCTTAAAACCTTGAAAATCAATAATGTACTGCCTTGCGCATAATACATATAAGCCCGCTGGGTTCTGCTGCTGCTGTTGAAGCACTAGAGGGATCAATTGTGCAATGCTCTCTGGATCCTTGAAAAACCGATGAACTACATTTAATAAAGGTCTCTTCAAAATATGAGTATGACCCTGTGCTACGAAAATGGAATAATATTCACCAAACAGTTCTCCATTGTTCATATGACTTGGCACATGTTGTGCAATCACCGTTCCCGTGTTCCAAACCTACAGGCAGTTGTGGACCTTAAGTAAATTACACTCGGTAAACTGAATGGGGTTAGTTTGCAGGTACGTACCAATGGTGGTCAACACACATTAATCTACAATAAAGTCGCCTTGACAACTCGTACACTGTGCCATACTACCGATAATGTCCACTATTTACTAGGATGATTACACTGAGAGGCACTACACACATACATGAAGTACATATAGTATGAGGACAAGAAATAGTAAGGGTTCACTACAACACACATGTCTCTTGGTCTTGAAGGTGGCCTCTATATCCTTGGTCAGCAACATATCCACAAATGCACCACGGTTAATTTTCAGCATACGTTGAAGCCCCAAGTTGAACTTTTCCTTTAATGCGGCTGAAGCTGACTCGTGAGATTTCAAATACGCCGCAAACAAACCATCCACTGTCTTCGAGTCACGCAAAATGGGCTTTGTACGTACACCAAACAATGTAGCGATATCCTCGAGGGTAGCGTCCGGAAATAAATATCCACCTCGATGACCAGCACAAATATGATCACGTTGGCTCGGTTGGTTCGTATAACTTCCTATGCAGAGAAGGCAATCGGTAAAGTCATACTTATGGATACTTGCTTATATACACGCTTCATCCACCCACCGAGCAGAACACTTGCACGCAAAGGAAGACTTGTCCGCAGACAGTTCACGCTCGGGATAGCTTTGTCCATGTTCGAGGTGACCATAGCAACTGATAATCATACATCAACACCAAGACACTTTAACCACAAGTCGGCACATGCGCAATCGTACCTGTATATCTCCCAACCCCCACTCGAGCGGCACCGTCTTTGAACATATGAAACTGACAAATGCTGTGAAAAGTGATGACATAAGCAAATTAGATAGTCATGCATGAGCGATTATAATTTCCGCTCGAATAGTCACCAATGGGCCAATTAGAAGGGTAGGAGATTTTCTGAGATATTAGTTAACATTGAAAACTCCGTATACACAGACATATCCCATTTCTACTCCGAAGAACTGTGGATTCCCGAACCTACCTAAATTTAGATAAAAATGTCGGTAAAAAAATTTAAAAAACTTCAAATCACCAGGAATATACAATATTAAAGCCAAATTAATTAAAGCAGGAAAAACGGCATTAATCAAGGAACTACATAAATTGATAAGTGCTATATGGAGAAAGGAGGAGCTCCCAAAGAAATGGAAAACCTAAATAATACTTCTAATCACGACTCTAATAATTATCACGGAATCTCGTTACTTGCAAAATTCTACAATTTAGTAAGTAATATTCTGTTAACACGCCTAAGTGTATACGTAGATGAAATAATTGGAGATCACCAATGTGGATTTAGAAGAAAGAAATCCACATTAGACCAGATTTTTTGCCTTGAGACAAATTTTGGAGAAGAAATGGAAATACAATGGGACGGTTCATCACATATTCATTGATTTTAAGAAAGCATATGATTTTATCAAAAGGGAAAAGTTATACAGTATACTGATAAGGTTTGGAATTACGAAAAAATTGGTTCATCTAGTGCAGATGTGTCTCAATGACCCCACAAGCAGAGTATGGACAGGTAATAATATGTCAAATAGTTTAAAGATTTGCAACGGTTTGAAACAAGGCGATGCCTTGTCCCCACTACTGTTTAACTTTGCGTTAGAATATGCGATTTTAAAAATTAAAGGGGACAAAAGGGACTATCATTGAATGGTTTGAATCAACTGTTTGTATACGCGGATGATGTAGATTTAATAGGGAACGATATAGAATCACTACAAAGCAACACCGATGTCTTAGTAGAAGCGTGCGATGAGATAGGTCTACAGGTAAACATAGATAAAACAAAATACATGATAACAAACCGAAAAACAGGGAACGAAGTAAATAAAAACATAAGGATTAGGGATGAGGTCATAGAGAAAGTAAACAAATTTAAATACTTGGGAACATACGTAACAAACAAAAATGAGGTCACGGAAGAAATACAAAGTCGCTTAGTATCGGGAAACGCATGTTTCTATTCAGTCCAAAAACTTCTAATATCCCGATTAATATCAAGGAAATTGAAATTGAAAATATACAGAACTATTATTCTGCCGGTAACAATTTATGGTTGTGAAAGTTGGAGTACAACCCTAGCAGATGAACATAAATTACGTGTATTTGAAAATAAGGTTTCGAGAAAGATATACGGGCCGAAACGTGACGAGATGACTCGAGAGTGGAGGAGACTGCATAATAAAGAACTCCATGGGCTGTACGATTCACCAGATGTTGTAAAAATAATGAAATCGCGACGATTAAGGTGGGCAGGCCATATAGCTCGGATGGGGGAAAAGCGAAGAAATTAATTCTATCCTGGTTGGAAGGCCGGATGGAAGGAGACCATTGGGAAGACTGAGAGGTCGTTGGGAGGACAATATTAGAAGACATCTTCGAGAAATAGGTGTTCGTGATGTAAACTGGCTTGATATTGCCCAGGATAGAATCCAATGGCGAACGTTTGTTACTGCGGCGATGAACTTGCGAGTTCCATAAGCTAAAAGTTAGTTAGTTAGCTGGTATTTAGTCCTTAAACATAACAGTTTCATTAGGTTATGTTTAAAGCTTCTAACAGTTTAAGAGCATCTTTTATAACTTCCTCTGTATATCCGTGCTCTACCAGGTGTGTAAATATGAAACCAGAATGTGTGCATAGACTAGGGTAGACGGTTCCTGAAAACGTAAACCGCGGTTTCGGTTTGCCACTTGAACCGGTTTGGAACGGTTAACCGAGACTGAACCGAACCGTTCTCAAACCGAAGCGAACCGTTTCCAAACCGAACCTTTCCCAAACCGAACCGAACTATACCATTCCGAAACTGAACCGTTCCCAAACCGAACCGAACCGGTTTGAAGTTCAAACTGACTGATTCGGTTTAAACTACAAGCCGAACCGAAACCGGTTAACTGTTTTTTGAACACCCTAAGATGATTTTAATGTTTCATTCTAAACGTAGCTTCCCCTGGAATTGCATCCACCCTTCAAGTAATTACCTCTCGTAAATCCGCCCATGCCGTAAAGTTGTCTTCCAACTGATATTAAGATTCCAATTTCCAAAGCATCATTGAAAGTACCCACACAGTAAGAACCTTCAATTGTTTCAGTAATATCGTAATAATTTTACATCTGAATAAAGTTATACCGAAAAACGTAACGTTACAGCCCCATTATAATCTCTGGGTGGACCGTTCCTTATAACGCAAACTGCATTTCCATCGATTTCGAATATTGAACTGAAACCGAACAAAAGTCCTCAAACAGGGTCCGACAGTCCTTAAACAGAACCGAACCATTCTACAAACCGAACGGAATCTTTTCCGAACCGAACTGAACCTTTCCCAAACCGAACCTGTCTGAAGTTCAAACCAACTGATTCGGTTTAAACTACAAACCGAACCGAAACCGGTTAACGGACTTTATGGACTTTATGTATATTCAGCTAGTGTTTGGCCAAATGCCTGCATCATGGTATGATAGTGGAATCGTTCAATTCGATAGTTACTTGGAACGTCAAAACACTTGAGAAGTGTTTCTTCTAGTTGAGCAAAGGTTAGTTCTATCAAGTTTTGTGGACTAATGTGTATCTTGAGCTTTTCGAATGTTTCACTGTCAATCGAAGCTAGTAGTAAATCTGCTTTCTTTTCGGGTGATAATGCTAATACCTTACAGTGAAATAGAAAGCGTTTTAAATACAAAGGTATTTTGTCCTTTCTCGGATCAAAAGCTGGAAACAGTATATTAGATGAAGCCATGATTAATATTAGGTATGTATTTTGCCTGAATTCAAATTCGTAAACCTCGATCGCCACTGTAATGAATGGATTATGTAAGGTTATTTAATCAGCCGAGAGTATATATAAAATCCATCCCATAAATGAAATAAATTAATTCTTATCAGTCCAGTAGATTTCATTTAATTAACTGCATTATATGGTACTGACAGATATTCAAATAGCTTGTAAAGGAAAAGTTTCTGCATCCTGACAATGCACATTTCGGCTGTTGACATTATTAACCAGATACAAATTACCAAAATTATATCCAAATTATAATTCCACCTCAATTGCACATTCATAAATTCTCACCTAAAATGCAGTTTCCATTCCGCAAGTAACAATATATTTCAATAAAGACAACATTACATTGCCAAACTATAAAACTGCGTTCCGAAATCAGTATTACAATGTTGGGATCACCATTCAAATCAATAACCATTTTCAGAACTTGATCTTGGTCTTTATTACTGCAAACTAGTGGAATAGTTTATAGCTATGCTCCATATCTTTCAGAACTGAAAACAAGAACAATTGAACTAAAGAAGTTAAATGTTCTACATTGTAGAATTGTGACCAAAATATTTGATGAACTAATTACTAACTTTGCTAAATTATTAATTCGTTTCACAATTCGTTTCACTATGCACTAAGCCTAACCTAATAACAAAGAAAATTTATACCATCTTCTGAGCGAACTTCCGCTTTACTCCACCCGGTTATCGAGATATAAAGAATATTAATAAGCTTTGCTATAGATGGTATATTTGAACTCTCATATCCTTATAACCATAGAATCAAGAATTTGACTGGAGAGCAGCCAGAATATACTTCCTTTTATTTAACAAGAAAGGCTTGTGGAATGGACATTTCCGATAGTATTTTTTATTGGAGTTAAAAAATCTGCTGCTAAAGCAGGGTTTAGAAAACACTTTCTTTTCTTTCTGTGCTCTATTTATCCAGATATATCAAGCCTTCTTTCCAAACTTTTCCAGACGTTCGCTTAAATCAACCAACGCCATGTTATGACGTAAGCTATCAGGAATTGGGCTACAGGCTGTGGTTGGTTATAGTTTGTATTGCAAAGAACCGATAGCATAAATAGATAAATAGAAATGACATAAGTGGTGCATAGTTCCTTTGTTCAAAATCATGTCAATAAATTTTTCTTAGGGAGCTTGTTTGATCGGAATATGATGCGAGGCCGCGTCATCCACGCGCGCCAATGAAAGCTCGTAGCGTTGTTACGTAACATTCGTTTGATGCAAATACAATTTCCAGATCACCGTTTTTAAGGTGTTACCGTGGGTGAGTCGTTAAAGCGTCGCTTGTTGATTGGAATAACTCGGGTTCGAATCCCGACGGGAGCAAGACTTTTTTCTTATTTTTTCTTTCAAAATACATTTGAGTCTGTCCATATTTATTATTAATAATTGCTTTCTTGCATTTTTAGTGACCATGGGTTAGCGGAAGTTAGGTAAGGTCAGGTTCGGTTATGTATTTTCCGTTATCAAGTTCCGAGCGTGACGCGTTTGTAGTTTCTTTAACACAATATTAGTTACCCTGCGGTGGAATGAAAAGTGAAAAGGGATTTGGCTGCGTACTGTGTAGAGGGATGTAAATAGGATCAACTGAGTAAGTTTTCGTCGCCCGTATTCACTACCTATCGAATTTAGGTATGGTATGGTTCGGTTCGGTTTGGGAACGGTTCGGTTCGGTTTGGGAAAGGTTCGGTTTGGAAACGGTTCGCTTCGGTTTGAGAACGGTTCGGTTCAGTTTCGGTTAACCGTTCCAAACCGGTTCAAGTGGCAAACCGAAACCGCGGTTTACGTTTTCAGGAACCGTCTACCCTAGTCTATGCACACATTCTGGTTTCATATTTACACACCTGGTAGAGCACGGATATACAGAGGAAGTTATAAAAGATGCTCTTAAACTGTTAGAAGCTTTAAACATAACCTAATGAAACTGTTATGTTTAAGGACTAAATACCAGCTAACTAACTAACTTTTAGCTTATGGAACTCGCAAGTTCATCGCCGCAGTAACAAACGTTCGCCATTGGATTCTATCCTGGGCAATATCAAGCCAGTTTACATCACGAACACCTATTTCTCGAAGATGTCTTCTAATATTGTCCTCCCAACGACCTCTCAGTCTTCCCAATGGTCTCCTTCCATCCGGCCTTCCAACCAGGATAGAATTAATTTCTTCGCTTTTCCCCCATCCGAGCTATATGGCCTGCCCACCTTAATCGTCGCGATTTCATTATTTTTACAACATCTGGTGAATCGTACAGCCCATGGAGTTCTTTATTATGCAGTCTCCTCCACTCTCGAGTCATCTCGTCACGTTTCGGCCCGTATATCTTTCTCGAAACCTTATTTTCAAATACACGTAATTTATGTTCATCTGCTAGGGTTGTACTCCAACTTTCACAACCATAAATTGTTACCGGCAGAATAATAGTTCTGTATATTTTCAATTTCAATTTCCTTGATATTAATCGGGATATTAGAAGTTTTTGGACTGAATAGAAACATGCGTTTCCCGATACTAAGCGACTTTGTATTTCTTCCGTGACCTCATTTTTGTTTGTTACGTATGTTCCCAAGTATTTAAATTTGTTTACTTTCTCTATGACCTCATCCCTAATCCTTATGTTTTTATTTACTTCGTTCCCTGTTTTTCGGTTTGTTATCATGTATTTTGTTTTATCTATGTTTACCTGTAGACCTATCTCATCGCACGCTTCTACTAAGACATCGGTGTTGCTTTGTAGTGATTCTATATCGTTCCCTATTAAATCTACATCATCCGCGTATACAAACAGTTGATTCAAACCATTCAATGATAGTCCCTTTTGTCCCCTTTAATTTTTAAAATCGCATATTCTAACGCAAAGTTAAACAGTAGTGGGGACAAGGCATCGCCTTGTTTCAAACCGTTGCAAATCTTTAAACTATTTGACATATTATTACCTGTCCATACTCTGCTTGTGGGGTCATTGAGACACATCTGCACTAGATGAACCAATTTTTTCGTAATTCCAAACCTTATCAGTATACTGTATAACTTTTCCCTTTTGATAAAATCATATGCTTTCTTAAAATCAATGAATATGTGATGAACCGTCCCATTGTATTTCCATTTCTTCTCCAAAATTTGTCTCAAGGCAAAAAATCTGGTCTAATGTGGATTTCTTTCTTCTAAATCCACATTGGTGATCTCCAATTATTTCATCTACGTATACACTTAGGCGTGTTAACAGAATATTACTTACTAAATTGTAGAATTTTGCAAGTAACGAGATTCCGTGATAATTATTAGAGTCGTGATTAGAAGTATTATTTAGGTTTTCCATTTCTTTGGGAGCTCCTCCTTTCTCCATATAGCACTTATCAATTTATGTAGTTCCTTGATTAATGCCGTTTTTCCTGCTTTAATTAATTTGGCTTTAATATTGTATATTCCTGGTGATTTGAAGTTTTTTAAATTTTTTTACCGACATTTTTATCTAAATTTAGGTAGGTTCGGGAATCCACAGTTCTTCGGAGTAGAAATGGGATATGTCTGTGTATACGGAGTTTTCAATGTTAACTAATATCTCAGAAAATCTCCTACCCTTCTAATTGGCCCATTGGTGACTATTCGAGCGGAAATTATAATCGCTCATGCATGACTATCTAATTTGCTTATGTCATCACTTTTCACAGCATTTGTCAGTTTCATATGTTCAAAGACGGTGCCGCTCGAGTGGGGGTTGGGAGATATACAGGTACGATTGCGCATGTGCCGACTTGTGGTTAAAGTGTCTTGGTGTTGATGTATGATTATCAGTTGCTATGGTCACCTCGAACATGGACAAAGCTATCCCGAGCGTGAACTGTCTGCGGACAAGTCTTCCTTTGCGTGCAAGTGTTCTGCTCGGTGGGTGGATGAAGCGTGTATATAAGCAAGTATCCATAAGTATGACTTTACCGATTGCCTTCTCTGCATAGGAAGTTATACGAACCAACCGAGCCAACGTGATCATATTTGTGCTGGTCATCGAGGTGGATATTTATTTCCGGACGCTACCCTCGAGGATATCGCTACATTGTTTGGTGTACGTACAAAGCCCATTTTGCGTGACTCGAAGACAGTGGATGGTTTGTTTGCGGCGTATTTGAAATCTCACGAGTCAGCTTCAGCCGCATTAAAGGAAAAGTTCAACTTGGGGCTTCAACGTATGCTGAAAATTAACCGTGGTGCATTTGTGGATATGTTGCTGACCAAGGATATAGAGGCCACCTTCAAGACCAAGAGACATGTGTGTTGTAGTGAACCCTTACTATTTCTTGTCCTCATACTATATGTACTTCATGTATGTGTGTAGTGCCTCTCAGTGTAATCATCCTAGTAAATAGTGGACATTATCGGTAGTATGGCACAGTGTACGAGTTGTCAAGGCGACTTTATTGTAGATTAATGTGTGTTGACCACCATTGGTACGTACCTGCAAACTAACCCCATTCAGTTTACCGAGTGTAATTTACTTAAGGTCCACAACTGCCTGTAGGTTTGGAACACGGGAACGGTGATTGCACAACATGTGCCAAGTCATATGAAC
>JAGDQP010007509.1:0-66930 GCA_022664845.1 Lepisma saccharinum | reverse complement strand
GATACGAAATTTGGCATAAAGGTGTATTAACAAGAGTAGTTTAGGAATAATTTACATTTTTGAAAAAGTTGTTAACTTTTATCAAAATGGCCGCACAAAAACTTTTTCCACACCATTCGAGCTATAGAAACGAAATCTGGTATGAAGGTGTACCATCACAAGTAGGTAACGGCAATGTAAGAAAACTTTTTTAAAAATAGCTTTCTTTAATTTAACAGAGCCGCCCAAATACCATTTTCCAAACCACTGAAGCTAGAGAAACGAAATTTGGTATGAAGGTGTACCATCACGAAAATGTTTCAATAAATGGATCAAACCACCGCTATGAGGGTGCAGCCCCCGAGGCGATATGGGAAAAGGTCTGCACAGCATGGGGCGCTGTCCCCAGAAAGTCTGATCACAATAAAGGGGGCGTAACCCTAAAAATTTGAAGTTGGGGCGCACACGGAATTCTGGGGCAGCACACCCAGCGAGGCGAAC
Source organism: Lepisma saccharinum (assembly GCA_022664845.1). Taxonomy (NCBI): domain Eukaryota; kingdom Metazoa; phylum Arthropoda; class Insecta; order Zygentoma; family Lepismatidae; genus Lepisma; species Lepisma saccharinum. Next base: position 66,450 of record JAGDQP010007509.1, on the reverse strand, counting down.
CTGGTATATACATACACGTATAAAAAGCTGTGAAATCCGAGCAAAACATCAGGTGATGTTCGAGCCTTAGGGTTGGTGGTGGTGGATTTTAGGGCCGCCAGCAGGAAGCAAATTTGCTGTATCATCACAAGTAGGTTACAATAAATATGGCAAAGCTTCCCTATGTTTCAATAAATATTTCATTTCCACGGGTGGTGGGTATGGGAAAAAATCTGCAACATGGAAGCACAGTGTCCTGGAGAGTGGTTACGATAAAGGGGCGTAAGTACCTAAAAACTCGAAGTTAAGGCCGCAGCCAGCTACGGGGGACGAGGACCTAAACGAGGCCGAGAGAGCGAGTATATATATTATATACCTACAAAAAGCTGTGAAATCCGAACAAAAACACCAGAGGTGCAAAAAGTGGAGCCAAGTTCTTTAGCCCTAAAAAGGTGTGAAATGGGAGACGGATGAGCCAAGTTCCTTGGTGACAGCATGTAACAGGAACAAAGGAACTTGGCGCGAGCTGGCAACAGCCTTAAGGTTGGTGGCGGTGGACGTAGTGGGTTTTAGGATCCCCACCACCCTTATAACTTGAGGATCATGAACCTTGCCACTTCGCGCCAAGTTCCTTTGTTCCTGTTACATGCTGTCACCAAGGAACTTGGCTCATCCGTCTCCCATTTCACACCTTTTTAGGGCTAAAGAACTTGGCTCCACTTTTTGCACCTCTGGTGTTTTTGTTCGGATTCATAATATACAGCTCTCAGAATAACTCCATTGGGTTTCATAACTTTCATGACCTTGTATCAGGTTGCATAATACTCAGTTGACAGTAACTTCTGTTCCATAATGATTTAAATCCTTTATATGTCAACCATTATACATTTCTCAAACTATATTACACTATATATCATAACTTTAAACAATGTAAACAAACATTTACTAAACTGTGACATGATTCAAATTATCTAAACAGGACTGCAATGTCTAGCCGTAGTCTTTTTATATTAAATGAACCTATTCTGTTGATAAAACATTTCATTTCACTCTATCAATCCACTCTCTCTCAAAACAGAATTAGACTTGCATCACTTCAAACAGAAATTAATTTTCATCTTAAAGTTCAATGTAATTCACATTTCAGAGTTGATCCGTTTAATAACCCTATTTTTAACTTGCATTTGTATACATGAAACGGTCTTAGTTCCAAATAAAACTTTTCTTAAGCTTACCATGTGCATCATTTACAAACTGCTCAATATTGCATCTATTATATAAGAGAATTCATTTTTCTGACAAAGTTTGCACCATTTATCTAAAACACAATGTCCCGTTGAACGCATTATCTTCAATCAGTGGATCATCATAAAACTGTTTTAAAACTCACTTGATTTCCTTAGGTGGTAATTCTTCTCTATTCTTTTCTTTCCTTTTTGTCATAAACTTCTTCATGGTCAGTGTTTAGACCATCGAGTTCTACGTAAACTATACTGGAGTGACTACTTAATGTTGAAAGATAGACGCCAGAGCAAATATTAAAACTCGTTTGTCCACTTCCAGTCTAATCAAATGTGGACCAACTTTTCAGTTTTAACCCAGGTTTATACGTTTGATATTGCTGTGTGGCCCATTTCTTGATTCAAGTATTAATTCCTGAGTTATTCATGTAAGAGTATGCCGCACTCTGCATACAATAGAAAATACTGCAAATAATATTTACGTTTTTTGCAAGAATTAAGACATAAATAAAAAAATAAACGTGCCACACAGAGATATCAAGCGTAAAAAAACTGAGTTAGAATCGAAAATTTGGTCCATATTGGTATAGACTGGAAGTGGACAAACGAAATTAACTGTGTGCTCTCCGCTCCCTACCTTCACATATTCATGAAATTTTCAATGGCTGCAGTCAGTCCAGTATCGTATTAATGGAGGTCGATGGTTTAGACTCAGCATAAAGTTTTCTTCTCTTTCTTCTTCCATTTCACCACTTTCATCTCCAATTTCACTACTTTTTTCTTCCTTTCTTTCATCTTTCTTTCTCTCTTCATATTTCTTTACAATGCTTATCTCCTCAATTGGAATAGTCTTATCAGTATTCCGGTTAGATGTTGGTGTTCCAAAAGAATACTTATCTGTCCGATGTCAGAATTTGTACAGTTAATTGTCTCTTTCGTTCGTGTAAAACATATAATAATCAATGAGGGACAACATCACATAGACAAAATCACTATTATATTAGCTAAAAGAACAAAGAATAAAAAAGAAAGATTGGTTAGAGAAGGCTATTTAATTTGTGACAGTACTAAAAGAAATAAATGTGGAAATTTGGTCTCAAATGTGAACAAAATTGTCAACATGTAAATAAAGAAAGAAAAAAGAATGTTGAAAAGAACAAAAAAGGATCATGACCTGGCAACAATTAAAGAGTCAGAAAGTTAAGGAATGATAACAAGACTTCTGTGTAAAATTAATTTTGAAAATACCTACAGTAGCAGGTGAAATGTACAAATATACGGTAAAAGCACTAAATGTTAGTTTGCCTGTGTAAATATGACAGAACGAACTTCGTGTTGTGAAACTATGTGCAGAATCTGGCTATCGAGTTTCTTTTTTTTGTGAGAGGAAAGTATAGGCTATATGAATAGTCAAATACATAAAATAAAGAGAAATACGAAAGTAAGAAAACTAGATTGTTTCGATATATATAATTTTTAAATATTTTTCTCTCGTATTCATGTACCAAGTAAACACTGCATTCATTTGCATGTTTTCTGCACCCGCAGTGCTTTCCACGAAATGCAGAAGTTGAGTAAGAAACACCAAAGGTCCCTTTCCACAGTCCTAAAATTGCCTCTGGAATTTTGTCTGCCACTACATTACGCGGTTTTGCACCCGTTTTCCAACTAACGTAGCTAGCTACAAGTTACGATTTGGTTAAGAGAAATTTCGTTTCATTAAGATTTGCTGAGCATTAAATCTCACTTTTTTTCATCCTTTTTCTTCATTTAGTACTTTTTTACTTTAAGCAAGGAAGAAAATGTCATTAAGCAAATTTTCGCTACATGTTCACCTTTTGTATTGAATATATTAATTACAATTTTAGTTATTTTTATTGGAAACGTGTTGGGTTTTCTTAATTTTATACCTATTGTGTAAAAAAGCTAAAATTTATTTTAAAAAGTTTAGAAATGTAACTCAGTTATACCCAGCAGAAAGGAGGAGATATAAAGGGTCGAATCTTACCGGGCATAACAATAATAACGATAACAGTAGATAGTTACACTTTTCATGTGTTAAGGCAGTTGTTCCTAATCTTTCCTCAACCATGGACCTCCTGAAGCTAATGTAAATTCATCGCGATTCCCTGCTGTACCCATGGAACAAACATACTTACAGCATAGATACGGGTACGAAATAGATTATTGTACTTCACATATTTCACACGCGTTAATTAAATGAATAATTTCAAGTAACAGCGTTAATGTGAATTATTAAACTATGGTTCAAAAACTATGAGGAGCCGTGAAAAAGCGGCATAAAGAATCAATTACTAAAAAATCTAAACAGTTTGTCAAAATGATATTCCACTGTTTTCAGAAGAAAAACATCTTTCCTTTTATATTATGTATAACAAGTATTAAAAATATGTTTAAATATACAGTTCGTTTTAGGAACTCACACATAGTTCTTCTACTACAGCTAGATAATTATTGTATTATCCTATAAATCAGATTGCTAACTGTGAGCGTTTGTGTAAAATGAGAAAAATATTTCTTAAGCTTGAAAACTGAAATGTTTGGTGGTATATGATTTTATTCACTTATGCAGTACATGACATGGAACGTTAACATTTTATTTTTTATTTTTATATTTTGCTATTATTGTCGTATTTTGTAGCATTCAAATATTTATGCTTTACATCTCTGTTGAGGGTAGGTAAATAAATAATTATAAATAAGTAAATAATTATAATTAAATAATGATATTCTACGTATATATACACTTTACAAATTTATTTTCTAGACTGAAGTGGATGTAGGTAGACTTTTGACAGTTATTCAAGTCAACAAGATGCAGATATATTACAGATGTAATGTAGAAATTGGGTACTCCGTATGTAATGTAAGGGGTAATGTAAGGGGAGTACTCCGTATTCCCCTTACACATAAAAAATAAAATCTTGACATCAATCACTATATTTTTACAATTGCTTCTTTTTCGTGGAAGAAAAAACTGATTAACTCTGAAGAAAAAAATAATTTGGGTTGGTTCAACATTTATAGTTGAAATATAACGTTTGTTTCCACTGCATTCTGTTGCCAATAGTTAAGATGCCTTAAACAACTTCAGTTAGTTGGGATTGAAGAAATAAAATTTCTTGTCATTTTTGTCAACTCGAAGTCCTTTCCTCGATGGCTTTCGTAATTTTCCTTAACATTATTTTTTACAAACCCTGCTCTGAATGACTTCGTAAGTCCCCTTTCTCTCGTGGTCCAGGCGGTAGCATAGAGGACTTTGGATCGGCAATGGTCAGGCACAAGGATTCGAACCCCACGACCGACCATGCTGACTGAGGTTTTAAAGGGTTTCCATCAATTTCACCAGGAACATTGCGGGATGGCACCTTCAGTATAGCCCTGGTCGCTATCTTCCCTATCCTCTCCCCATATCTATCCCGCCCTGAGCCAAAGATGTCTAAAGGCTCTAATAAATTCAATTCACTCCCTTTACCGTTACTTTTTACGGACAACACTGGATTAGTTGCTGAGTTTCGTATGTCGCTTTACTCAAGTTGTTTTTGAGATACAGTAATAGTGAAATAAGTGCAGTAATTATTCTTATTGTTAGTGTGTTGCATGTCCGGTTTGAAATAAACCGGAATTTCCGGTTTTTAAAAAGTTCGGAGTTGAAAACCCTATTCACAATTGTTTATAAAATTACAGTGGGACTGTTCTTCTTCTCTTTCTTCTTCAATCTTGGTGTTAAATTACATTACCTCGAACTTGGGAGCCCAACTGAATCATCCTTCTATTCAAATTTTGATGTAAGTGATTCCATGGTTTTAACTGAGTTCAAAAAAGGAAAGAAATAACCCGTTCTTGTCCTTTCATAGCTTTCATGGATGAATCTATTTTGACTGCGTTTAGTAGAGTGGGTTCTCGTAGCAATTCTGTTGTAGTATTTTTTTCAGATATATTATGAATTGAATTGAATTTACTTACGGCCTTTAGACATCTATCGCTCAGATCGAGAAGATTTATTTAGAGAAAGGTAGAACTGATAAGACTCACTTGTTTTACGTACAACTGTTGCAAGGAAGCACCCACTTAAAGGGTTTATTTGGTATCCTATTTTTTTCCTCCAACCTACATAACGCATATGGTAGACCGGGGCTATTTGAGTCAAGGGGCTATGTGGGTCAAACGTAAGAAAAAAATATTACTTCGCATTTAATGTGCACACCAGTACGCTGAACCTGCCTTTAACTGTGAGTTCGTTGGCAAAGGGAAGGGTGTGTATGTGGTTGATCTTCTGCTTATACTCAAAGAGCCCCGGTCTACCCTATATTGTGTTACATTATAATGATAATATATTTTGAAGAAGATTCACATAAAGTTAGGATATTATACAGAGTAAGGAATAAATTACCAAAACCTTAACAATTATAAATTTTCTTATTTATTGTTTTAATAATGTTTATTCCCTTTCTGAAGAAGGTTTTAGTTTCTTTTACTACTATGCCATGGTTATATATTAACATATTCTACCTGTCAAATCATAAACCAACTCAAATAAATCAAGTTGACTTAAAAAACATATTTCTTGAAAGATGTTGCATGTACTTTCAGAATATCCAATGCAAACTGATTTCGCATGTACCCATTTGTTATTGGATATACCAAGCTTCGCATAACAATGAAAATTTAGACAAGTTAATATTTGCAGATTATATTAATATTTGTTAGTTTATGGTTTTATTTATTGTGCTTTTAATGTAAGTCGAGAAAAGTATAAATATTGGAAGGACAAATTTTATATAGCTCTCGTTCTGCAGGTGACCAAAGCATCACTCAATAACGTCCTGTCGAGATTGCACTTCCATTTCTATAATTAAACCAGTGGTTCTGCTTTCGCCTGTGGTAACAAGCTGAAAAGTCATTACACTAATGCAATTTTGTGCCACAGGTTAGATCAAAAGCACAAGCCAGGTCTAGTCATGTGTATTTCACGTCTGTTTAAATTGTGAAGGCACTGCAGTAAAAGGAAACATTTTTTTATCCTAGCGTTAAAATGTGATTTAATTTTATCTATTTTGTTTAAGGTTTTACACATAATTTTCTCCCCTTTTCTATACTGGCTCCCTGAGAAATTTTCAGGTGATGTAAATGAAATTTTCATTGTTAGATAATACTACTTTTATTATTTGTATTTCCGTTTTAACTGTTTGCAGCTACTTTGTTCCAGTATGATGTTATTAATTATGTATTAAGTTATTAGCTTAGCGAGTTAAAAGAAGAGATAAACAAAGAACTGTTTTCTTATCACTAACCATTATAGTAATACTGAGCAATATCTAAATAGAAACTGACCGCTAATATTACTATTAAATAATTTTTATTTTCATGGCCATCAAATTAAGATAATTAAAGTAATATTTTATTTATTTTAAAATTACATAGCTATTTTATATCGGCCTAAGTTACGAATTCTTTAGTGCGACAATTTTAACTTTCCAAGCCTTTATCGCGCTGCATAGGGTGAATGCTTGTAACAACAGTATCTTAAGAGTTATTGATGAGAGATAAATAGTTTTAAGGCGGAGAACAAGCGAATTCCGTACGGCACCTGGAATTGTTAGTTTTAGGCTTATAATCCATGTTATAGGGATGTTTCGCCATTGTAAGGTTTGTTCGCATGTTCATTTGTATGAATATACTTAGGTCTTACCCGATACCAGGCAGGTCTAAATGGCTTCATAATATATTTGAGGAGGGAGAACCAATAATCTAATACACAAAGTTCTTAGGTGAAAGGGGTATGACATTACTTCTAATTTTTAGAGGACTTGATTTTACTCGAAAACTAATCTTGTTTTAAATAATACAATTAATTTTTTTGTAATGTTTTTTTGCGTATTTATCAGAGGAAATAGGAATTTTGAATGCCTCATTCAATTATTGCAATCAAATTTTGCAACGCTTTTTCAATCCTTGTTATATCTTTGCTATATAGTACGATATCTGTGTATTCTTAAACATCATTTCGTGTTTTAATATCAAGATACAGTTTTACTAACTTCTTTTGAAAGTTGTCCTTGCGCATGAGTTTTAAATTACTGCAATGTTATATGTGACTCATTTGTTGCTTATTATATAGATTTCTGGTTTACATGAAAGATTTCCCAATTGAGAAAGGGTGCCACATTATCTTATTTAATTATATCCAAGATATAATAGAACTGACATAAAGTAAGTAGCTAATATCATAAAAAGTCATTTCGGAAGACGTACATAATTGAATAGGGAATGCAACCCTCATAAGCGCTACACTTGATTGCTCTCAAATTTCAGTTAAGATCTAAAATTATTGTCTAATTTATTGGTCTTTGTCTGTTAGTTGTGCTTCAAGAAACCTTGTTTGAAAATAAAATAAGTAATTAAATGAAGAATACGAAACAATATTTAAATTGTAATAAAGAAAATTTGTGTCGTGGTCTTGCTTTCTTTTGAAACAAAGAGTTTAACTGATGCACAACAGTGCGGCACTTGATTGTTGTTTTAGTTGAGCGTTGATTAACCCAAACAGAAATTGGTAGAATCCGGTGAGCATGATATATGTTATTTTGTGAGTTTGATATTATTAAACTGCATCATATCTGAAAAGAAGAATATCGATTTGAAGCTAATTATGCACTGTTAAAGATTTTCGGACAGTTGCTTAGAAAAGTCAGGAAAATGATTGAATGGAACGTGACTAACAAAAATCAGAAACGCTTTAGGTTCCTAAAATATTAAAGCAAAGAATATTTAGAAATGTGCTGTACTATTATGCAGGTTCACAAACTGAATTTCACAATAACAATCGCAATGTGAACATTCATAGTAGGAGAGAAAATTTCTAAGTATTCTTGGCTTGAATATTTTTGGAAACTGAATGATTTCTGATTTTTCTTAGTCATGTTCCATTCAACCAAGTTGCCTGAGTTTTTCCAGGGAACTGGACGGAAATTGTTAACAGTGCAGAAACAGTTAGAATTTAGTCCCTCTTTTGTTCTATCGGGATCAGACTTGATTCGATTTTCTTCTTCTTCTTCTTCATATGATTATTAAGTTCATACTACCGACTAATAAAAATGAGACTACTTAAACGTCTCATTGACAGTTAGAATATTTAATGTATATATATTTATGTTGGTTGGTAGCTAAGTGGAAGTAAGCATTAATAGAATTTTTCAGTTACAAAGTTTAAATTGAACATTCGATGTAACCAAATTATAGACAATTTTTGGATAGATAACAAGTTTTGATACATTTCTAGGTATTTTATGTTCTTTTAATATTTGAATTCTTGTAGTCATCTATGCTACAATCAACGACATATGTCTTTGTGCTATATTGGTGTACAGCTTTTCAAAGCATGTAAATAAATATTACAGTAAATTAAATTGCACCGCAGGAAACCCTTTAAAGTTTATCAAGAACCAATTTTTAGTTCCGTTACTTACTTACTTACTAGCAAGTTCTTCGCCGCAATAACAGATGTTCGCCATAGGATTCTATTCTAGGCAGGATCAAGCCAGTTTTCATCAGTTTCATCACAAACACCTACTTCTCGAAGATCCCTTCTAATATTGTCATCCTAATGTCGTCACGGTATTTTCAACAGTCTCCTTCATCCGACTTTCCACTTTTCAACCAAGATCAAATATAAATGTCTGTTTTCAATTTAAATTCCGGACAAGTTGAAATGAATTCTATACTTTAGTATTATACTTTGTTATGTATTTCATCTTGTACGAGATTTCAATTGAATGCTCTTACTTTGACGAGAATTTGGTCCTTTCTGGATACTAAATAATAATAGCTCATTAATTTGCAATACTGCTTATATTAGAGTTAAGTACCTAATGTCAAAGTTTATTCATTGTTATTATTTTCTTTCTTCCTCAGGTAAGCTTGTGGTGGTCCATACAACGTCTGTTCATAGCAATATGTAGAGATCTACAGTGGTAAGCTTAGTGTATAGAAAACTTTCAAATTTATTTCAATAATTACTTTTGTTACTAACTTCAATTTAAGAGTAATGATAATGGATTTAAGTTTAAGAGTAGTGATATATATATATATATATATATATATATATATATATATATATATTAATTTTATACGCAGTAGTTCCATAACACATAAAATATTTGAGCCAGAGGGTTGAAATAATAAATGAGATATTGGAATTGGATATTTAATATTGAATTATGATATTCAATTGGTTGAACCCATATGTTAAATCTTCTCTTGTCGTTTCTTGTATTCTTAAGTGGCAATAAGATATTGTTGCATGCAGAAGTTCAATGTTGTGTTCGTTTCATTTTGTACGTTACTTTTGATCTGGAGTTCAGTAGCATCCCACGTGTGTTTAAGGTTATTTGTTTCGTCAATGACATTTTCCTGATGATAAGATTTTAAAATACACATAGTCGACAAAAGTAAACACTTCATCAAGTAAATATGCAGATTTTGTCCATAATGTCGTGTATAAAGAAAGTGACTTTGATAATGATGGAATTATAAGTGACTGCGAAGACAATTTGGAGATAGAACCTGAGCAGAATAAGTGCATGTTTCTGATCTAAGTGACGACCACAAACTAGAGGAATATGAGGAAAAACAGAAATGTATGTATAATAATACGAAATGATCACAGTTCCAGTACAGTAATGAATAATAAGAGTGGCACAATATCACAGAATAATCTTTTGACACTTCCTGCAATCAAAGGTGCCGCTAGTAAAATTACATCAGAATTTCAGACTTGGGACTTTTATACAGTAAAAATAACGTTCAAATAATAACAAAACACAGAAAGTAAGATATTTAACGGCAAAAGCAGATGTAAAGTTCTGATTCACGTTATCAGGGATGATACGCTTTCAACTCCACGTTGAAAAGACAGAAAATCCAAAACATTTAGTTCAAAATAGAAGTGAGTACTTGTGGTGACTACAAGTTGTGGGAAAGGGGTGTTTTAAGTGAATACGGAATTCCTTTGTTTTCCACTGAGTTTGTTATTTGCTATGTAAGTAGTCTATTAAAATGTTTGAATGCCCTCATAACTCAATTAATTAAAAATGTACATTTGTATGCTCTATATATTTCTTTCTTTCGTGGGTTTCTATAACACGTTATGTGTGTGTTGCTGATTATCAAAAGTGTGTATGTGTTGTAAAAGCATTAATATTCCAATATTACGCAATTAGAAAAAAAGTATTATTAATTATACGTTAATGAAAGATAGGTATATTAAAATTACTTCAATACTGGTAACTAGGCCTACTCACTATGTCAATGTCAAATCCGGTACAGAATGAAGAAAAAGGGATTCGAGGTCAAAGGCCCGAGTATATTAATTTATGATACTTCTGGCACTGAAATGGAATGTGAAATAATGATGCAATAAAAGATTTATGTAAGTTTTAGTCATTAAATACAAGGAATACATTTTTAATTCGTTTAATATTTCTACTATTTTCCTTTACCAATTTTATATATCTTATTGTTATTTACGAAATTAGTTTTATTTAATAGTGAAATGCAAATTCTGGTATTTTTAATGTCCAAGACATGGTTTAATTTTCGCCTGGACAGGAAAGGGTCAGTTCCTGTCAATCCGAACTGTTAGCAGCTTCACTACTACTACTACTGCTACTTGTACTACAATTACATCTACTACTACCACCACTACTACTTGTAGTACCATTACATGTACTAATACTACTACTTGTAGTACAATTACATCTACTACTATTACTACTTGAAGTACCATTACGTGTACTACCATTACATCTACTACTGATTGTACTACCATTACATTTACTACTATTACTTATACTTATACTATTATTAGAACCAAAATATATGCCTTCCTGTAGGACATATGTATGCTTCATTCATTGTATTATTGGGTATAGAGATATTTGGGGATACTAAGGGTAGGAATAAAATGTGAAAATCATCTTGTATCGTCGCATAAGATGGCTCTTAAAAATCATGAGTGTCGGTAATGAACATATTAATAATATTTTATGAATAATTTATATCATCATGCAATCTTATTGTTGTCTCTCGCAGGCCAAACATAGGTTTACTTTAGAAAAGGGTTTTTGATGACAGTTGATTTCAGCTACATTCTGTAGAAAAATCAAATTTGAAACGCAATTATTTAATTTGGATTATTTGCGAACACTGCTCAATTTAAACCCTATAGTTTTCTTCATGCGGAGTAAACTATTAACTGTGCAAGCATTTTTTCTTTTTATATTTATTAAAATGAATATAAGACATGATCATATTCATGATCACTATCTTCTTAAAATTGCTACAAAAATTATACGTCATATAATTTTTGAATGTATTTTTATATAGTTCTAATACAAATTCTATGGGAAAGAAACTGCCATGCTAGTTAGCCTTAGTTATTCCTTCTCATGTGTTCTTGCTGTAGTTCGGCTTCATTCATATTAAAAATTTACTCATCTTGTCTCAAAGTCGCCTCTGCCCTCTTACAATAGCTTCTAGTTTTCGGTATTTTCCTGCATCTTCGCATTCTAGCTTACCATGCTAGGGCTATTCCAGAGATTATTTAGAGGCTTAAGTGCTTGTGCCATACCGAGAAGAAATTGGCACTGAAATTGTAACAATAACAGTTTTGTTTTATAATATAACTTCCGTGTTCTTCCGTTTCCCTCTTTTTCTCATTTTTTGTTTTTCATTTGGAAAACAAATCACAAATTTCGAGCAAATATGGTGTTAGAGGAAGGAAGTACGAAATTCATGCAAGGCATAAATGGAAGCAAGCATATCCGGTTGGTTGTGTGCGTGATACTTAATAGAACAAATCAGGCAGACAAAGCGAGAAGATGCGAATTGCTTGATTTTTGGCACATATCTGAATACCATCAGCCAACTTGGCGGCTGAGTTGGCTCCACGCGACACATCCTCCCTCCCATGGTAATCCAGCCGAAGACCGCAACCGAATCACCGTGTCATAAAACGTCCAACAGCGCTCCAGGAGTAAGACTGAAGGGTTAGCAGAGGAGGATTCATCGGAGAAAAGGCACATGCTAGAGAGAGGGAGCAATGCTGGAGTGAGTGAGAGTACTGTTTGTCGCCAACAAACTGCAACCAGCAGCCGCAAAGATGAGGAAGAGCATCTTTATTGATCCTTTCTTTCTCCTCTTCTTGCAAGATAAAGACAAGACATTCTTCGAGAAAGGATGGTTCAAGATAAATGAAGTGGAAGGAATGCTTTGCTCCCCCTTGTGCATATATATGTAGAAGGGGACAACAATCGTTTTGAGCTATAAGCATATACAAAATTTCTGCAACTGTGCTCTTGTAAGCAATCTTGTGGCAAATACGAATCATGTCTGTTTTTCTTTGGGTGCACCTGAGTGTAACCCTGCCTATTTTCTTACCATCACACAGAGTTTCTCTTCCATTTACATTATAGGTGCTACTGAGATGTGAATTTCTCAACCCTGATTATTATGACGTCCATAATATGTACTGAATTCATCAAGTGCACTTTTATCTGATACCCTCCCATATCCTGACGCATATTTGAACAAGAGGGCTAAATTAAACTGTTTTCTGTAGAGAGGGAATGGATTCTGAATTTCGAATAATTATATATAGCCTAACTTGTAATTTTCTAACGAACGACAGTAAGTACGCGCATTTCGAAAAGGTCTGCCTTTTGAACAAAAACATGTAGAGGTAAAGGTAGTAATATGAGCCCCCATTTTGGTTTTCATGGTTACAAATTTTGTTTTTGACGTTGGTGTGCAAATGAATATTGTCACTGAAACTATGGCATGTTATACAAGTGCTGCTAAAACATAAAACAGTTGGAACAACATTAAAACCATGGAGAAAAAGAAAATTCGAAGGAAGTCAGTTTTTAGAGAAAATGGTTTGTGCTGGTAATATGAGCCCATAGGAAAAAAGTAAAATAACTGGTTTAGAAAACTGAAAGACAAATTGATTCAGACAAAGAATATTGTAATTCATGAAGAACAGTACAAAAGATAATATACGGTCATCAGCCAAAATAAAACACGTTACACTGATTGAAAAATTGATGAAAATGAATTGAAAGGCTAATATCTTCAAAGTAAAAAGTGATATAGTTTCTGTGTTTAATGTTTAGGTCTATTTGCAAAAGTCACAAACATACACATCCTTTTCACAGCCAGCGCAATCGTTGTGTGCCCACATTTCGCAGATAATACATTGCACCCACAGTTCTCCATGGTTATCTTCAAAAAATAGACCCTCGCAGAACAGGCAAACTGCTTCTTCATCATTGTGATTTTCCACTCCGATTGGTGTTGATAAGACAGATTCCCCAGAAGTGATAGACCTTTCTGATTCACATGGTTCTTCATCTGAATCTATAAGAAGCTTCCTTGACAATGGCTGATTAGATTTACCTCGTGTTATCTTAGTAGGCTGGAGAACATGTTGTTTCTTCACCCCCAGTGTTCTTTTTCCTTCGGCTGAATCGGACTTCTTTCCTTTTGCTGCAGCAACCAACAGAGCATCTTTGTATGGAGAGGATGTAATCAAAGCAGCCTTGGACGGTTTAGGACCTTTGTTACTCACTTTCCTCTTTTTTCCGGGAATAGGGCTGATATCTTTTGGAGATACGGTGTGTTCAGAAATCTGCTTCTTACTATCTTGACAAAGACCAGAAGGCCCTGCCAATCAATATCTTCAGCAGATGGTTGAAATCTTGTTACTTGCATATTCTTCACAACTGGTGAATTTGCAGTTCCAATGTGTTTGGAGTATACAACTGTCGTCACAGAAACATATTGAGCCTCTTCTTGTGGAGTGTCGGCACAGGTGTTTTGTCCACTTGCTGCAGTAGTGGGAGATTTAGATCTTCTTCCTTTCAGTTTTACCAACGATTCCAAATTCAGGTCTACATCTTGAGAGAATGGTGCAAAATCTACAGCAGAAAAGACATTCCGATTACATGGATATAATCCTGTAACCTGAAACCCATTCACAGCAATGGATCCGGTTTAGCAAGTCAAATAAGCCTTTCCCAGCAATTCAGCAATATCGTAGGGCCCAACAGGTCTCCCGCTGTGACGCATCCACTGACGTATATGTTCACTGTAGTGATGCTTCAGTGTACCAAGAAATGTTTTGTCTAAAGGCTGTAGTTTGTGCGATGTGTGTGGGGGTAAGCTTACAATGGATATGCTATTGTCTCGAGCAAGACTCACAACGTCAATGTTTTTCGTGTGTGCGTTGTGGCCATCTAGAATAAGAAGCACAGGGTCATCTTTTGAAGGTTTAGTTTTCTCAATAAAGTGTTGTAGCCAGTCTGTGAAAATGTTACCTTGGATCCATCCCGACGGGTGACATCTACAAATTGCCCCCGGTGGAGCGTCTTTCATGAGGAGCTGAGACATATTTTTCCTGGGGAAAATGAAAACTGGAGGTACAAAAGTTCCCCCTGCACTCATACAGCAGATTAGTGTGACGAGAGAACCCCGTTCAGCAGAAGTTAACGCCCCCACTTGTCGTTTTCCTCTCAACCCAATGACTCGAGGTATTTTGCTTTGAACAACTGATATCCCAGTCTCATCCACATTAAACACCCTGTCTGGCGGGTAGTTGTGTTTTGCGTACTCAGCTTCCAGGATATCAAAGAAAGCGTCGACTGCCTCTTTGTTAAAGCCATTTGATCTTGAAAACTATGTTGCAGTAGGTTTCAAAATGGATAACACATTCTTGTGACGATTCATGAAGTGGTCGAACCATCCTCTACCAGCTAAACCTTCCTCTGTGAATGGGTGATTAATTCCATTTGTTTCACACAGTTGGTAAGCTATTCTGCGAACATCTTGTCTGGTAAGACCATAGAATTTACTTTCCATGACCAGTAAATACTCGACTAACTCTCTTTCCAATTCTTCGCCCATTATAGGTTTTCTTCCTAATTTTGTTAACGCGGCCTCTTCCGGTGATTTATCAGCTCTCACAAGTCTTTGAAGAGTGCGTCTGGGAACTAGAAACGTTTTTGAAGCCTTTTTCAATCCCATTTCTTTGTTTCTTACAGCGCTGATTGCCTTCACCATATCTTCCGTATTCCAGTTTTTCCTTTTGGTTTTCTTTTTAGTTCCAAGCAGTGTTCGCGGCATCTGAAACGACACAAATGAATACACTCCTGTAGTGTATATAATATGAGCCCCTTATAGTTTGGAGGCTCATATACCAAGCACAATTGGGGGCTCATTTTCCTACCCTTGCCATATTGGAAGTAAACCACACATAACGACTCTTTGTTACTTTAATCATTCTACAGTATCTACACAGAACCAATCTTTCAAGGCATTAATGCACGTGGATGATTACCATGAACCAGGACAGGCAATAAAAAGGAAACACTTACCTTTCAAAAGTTTCTTATTTCCTGCAATCCAAAACAGCACGTTTACTCACAAACTATCAGCTCCAACTGAACAAGTCTACTCTGGTGGCAACAGGCGTCACTAACATCAATATTTCACAGTGTTGCCACCACGTTCAGTGCTCTGTATGCCACGATATAGAGGGGGCTCATATTACATGCAGGGCTCATATTACTACCTTTACCTCTACCCATAATACTTAACACTTACCTCAGCAAAGTAAGCATATCCTCTCATCTATTCGTAACTGAACCTCTAAGATTAAATTTATCAATAATATTTTTTCTATTCTCGCTTCTCTTGGTATTCCAACATTTGAACTACAATTTCTCTCGTAGTGTGTGCAAACAATTCGATAGTTCACAAGTAACTCGAAAGCGATCTCATTTAGCAGAAGAAAACGCGAAGAAACGACAATTAAAATTGAATTAAGTACAGGTAATTAAAGCTTGTGCAGGAGACTATATTGCTTTTAATCTCACATGTCAGAAAAGTTTAGATGAAATTCATGAACCTAGTAGTGAAGTTCAGCCGAATTAATGTTTCGTCTCTGTCGACAGGTCTCCCTTAGATATTGGGATTCTGACCAAATAGCCACGCTGTCTAAAACGTAAGACCAGCTACTCGAAGGTCGCGGGTTTGAATCTTGCTTGGGGCATGGATACTTGTGAATTTTAACTAGGTGTATATGACGGGGCGGTCAAAAGTTACTAGACTGGCCCATACAAAATAGTTTTTTAGACATTGGGACCAAAAATACATACTATTTCTCTCAGTCGCACTATAAGAATGATCGCCCTGAGCCAATAATGCCAGAGAACTATAAATAAATACAAAATGCAAATAAAAATATGCTGGGATGGTGCTACAAAGAAAGAATAAGTTCTTTCCTATTCTTCATAACAGAAACAGATTGTTAACGGAGATAGATAATTCATAAAACAATAAGAATGCTGTACAATATTAAGCATTCGAGAACATTGCCAATATTCATTTCGAAATATGATACATGGATAGTTTTATTCGCCTGCCTAAGAATAACTTAGCAGTATTTACACTCGTATAACGTTAAGCATTTTCAAAACCAAATAATTGAAGATTTGTAACACTGTGTTAAAATATAGTATTTGATTGACAACTGAAGATTGTACATGGATATAATGTTTCCTTGTGACAGACTGGAAAGAGGAAAGAGAAACAAGTTCCATTTTGAGTTACAATTCTGTCGAGTTTTTTTAAATTTCACTCGAACTTGTATCAGCGTTTCTAAGTTCAGTTTTAGATGCATGCTGTATATTTAAGTGTGAGACTGATTAATGATGTGGCTTCACAATGTAAGATAGACAGAGCATCTTTCAATACTACAGCGTAGCAAAAGAATTAGAGCAATATTGTGTGTTGACCCAGTCTCCGAGTACTTGTACCATAATTAAAGGAAGCTAGTAAACAGGAAGAAACGCCTGGTTAATCATAGCTATATGAAGATGAGGACGCACCAAACGAACCACGCTTTACCTTGAAGCTATTTGTGCCACATAATCAACAATTGGCAATATTACTGCGTCTCTCAGAAGTAGTTATAATATTATTACTCTGTAAACTCCGCTAGTATAAATTTGTTTTATCGAGGGAGAACTTCGAAACGTCTTTACGGTAAAACTTATGTTTACACAGTTAATGCAAGTTATTGAAGTGTTTTGATTTCCCAGTTCTCAAGGACATATTTGCATCGATTTGTGCGAGTAATGTGTTCCCGTGTTATGAACTTTTGTCATTTATTTGCCAATTGTTCTCTTTGCTTTCTAATTAAAAGCTATCTCTATGATACGAAGTCTATACATGTCTTTATACATAATACTTAAAGTTTTTTTTTTTAAATATATAAAATCTTGTTTTAGGACTGATAAAAATATTCTTGCTCAGTTAACATTTTTTTTCAAATAATATATTGATCCTTATGTGAAGTGAAAATTATTTTCAAACAAGATCATACATGATTAAGAATGGAAGCTTTTCTATTGTCACGAAATACATCTATACTCATGTCATTAGTTAACAATATTTGTGCTTTGGACACTTCTTGTGCGCCGAACGTCACCAACTGTTCCTGAAATGTATAATTGTATCTACATAAAAACACCAAACACAAAGGTGGCAGCACTTTTGCGAAAGAAAACAATTCTAACATAATGAAATTTACACGAGTATGACAAACGAGTAACTGAAATTGTCTAACTTTGAATTGGCAGGGTTCGTTCAACAGTTCAGGTATGATGAGTAAATTATTTCTATTCGAAAACCCGTTGGTTAATAAAATGAAGAAGACATCTACTCTTTTCCACTCCTCCGCCTATTGCAGTAGTTTCTCTTTCTATTTTTTATTCTTTTACTTCACATCAAAAGTAAATTACTTATATTTCCATGCTTTAGAGGCATTCACACCACACGTGATTTGTTAACTACTTTATTAGATATTACCTGTTGGCTCCAGGCAAATATAAGAATGCTAGAAAAACTTTCTCAATTTCCCCTATATAGATTTACTTTTTGGTGCACCAATAACGTCTTTGATGCCTTTCCTTTTTCAAATCAGAACTATTCATTTTCACCCTCTGGATTCGTCCTGCCTATAATGTTGTACTTAAGATACGTACATCAATCCTTTCTCAATATTCTATCAAACTATTATATATAGTACATACTTGAGGTACATATACTGTAGTTAAATTAGAAAAATAGTCAAGGTGGCACAACATAATTGAGTATATCAAGACTTAGGCTCCTTTCGTACCTTCAGGTTTGCGCACGGTTTCTGTCAGGTTTCGTATCAGCCCCGGTTGGAACATCTGTTCCCTCCATAGTAGAGAGAGATTTAATCAGTCTGATTTCGAACTTGGAGAGTCATTGGCATTTGGTACTTTTTAGAATTTAATATTTAAGGCCTTTAGGCAACTTTGGCTCAGGCTGAATGGATGATGATGGGATGAATTGGTGGATTGAAGAAAGTGGGAGAAACGGGCGTACCACGCACACGGCGTTTGTCTACCACAAAGTCGAGCAGGGATCAAACCGACGACCCTAATACCAAAGATGAGCGCTATACCATTTAGCCACAGCGGCCCGCACATATGCTACTTTCTTAGGAGACGTAATAAGGAAAAAATGCACGTACGGTCACACAGACCGCTACAGAAACTATATGCTTTCTAGTCCGGCCCACGAAAACAAAGAGACTATCATTTTTATTTTATATCAAGATGGTTATTATCTGGTCCGTCGTCATTTAAGAATTTGCTTCCTATATCTGATTTGCTTTGTTATAAACCAAGTTACTAGAGACTGTACTTATATAGTTAATTAAATGTTTAGCAACAGTTCTGAATAGCCCACAGCAGTGATTCATGATTTTTTTTTTTGAAGGCGAGACTTTTCATTACTGCCGTGCTTAACTCCTTTCCAGAAATACAATTTCATGTAAAATGGAAAACTGCTATAAGTTTAATCAAAACTAATGTCCGAGTGGTCGTTGCTCAGTTAGTACAGAGTTAGCTTATACCAATCGGAAGGTCCTGAGAACAATCCCAGTGGCAGCCTGTATTGACTGAGGTTTTTCCTGGGTTTTCCCTCAGTTACACCAGGCAATACCTACAAAACTAGAAGCTGGTGGACTATCTTCTAACGTCCTCTCTCCACCCTATCTGGCCTGATACTGAGATGCCTAAAGGCATAGATAGATAAAAATTAAAAAACAAATTCAAAGCCAAAATTGATTCAATCCGAGGATCTTTTTTTTTTTTTTTTTTTTTAAGTTTCAACGTGTTTATGGTATGTTTTGGTTTCAGTGCTTTTTATTTTGTATTTCTAAAACAATAAATTAATATACGGTGATAAGACTTTTTTTTATTTTGTAAATTCTCTCGCACAGGTGTGGCGAATTGTTGGGAGGACATTATTGCAGGAGACAACTTGAAGCTAACATGGTAACCTAATATTTACATGTAGACCATACATCTTGGTTCGACCGGGAGAGTTCCTGTTTGATGTTACGGTCCAGTAGTCCCGCGTGGTTTGTTAGTTGTCTCGGTAGATTAATATTGAATGTATATTTTTATACATGACTTTTAATAGAGATAATTTAAGGCAAGGTTATGTTAAACCTGAATGTGCGAAAATTTTAATTTCAAATTAATTTGCTATCATGGGCTGAAGTGACAACTAACGCCTAGTCCTGTCTTAAGTTGGAGGGACATCGGATCCTCACCGAATATTCTTTTTGTGATGTCGAGTACAAAGTTTTTCATAAGGTAAACATCTCGACATCTGCCTGGTGAATGTGATGGAATCCATAGAAGACATGAGAATAAATAAATAAATTATGGCTAACTGCGAGACCCGAATGTTCTTGCTTCTCAAGTGCTGTGTCGTTCCAATTATTATTATATCCAATTCTTTACTTACATCTTTAACCATGATGTGTGCTTTTGTTGCAGTGCTAAATTGGTATTGTACTGTTTTAAAGATACTAAACTAAATTAAATAAATTATTCTAGTCAGCATTCCGATTTCGGAAACCCAAAGTCAATGCTTCAGACCAGAAAATATCCGGTTTAATAAATAAAAATATTGTCAGCCTATTCAGATGGTCAATGGAAACTACGGTGATGTTTTTAACAATACGTAGACATCTTTTGTTTACTCCATCACCTAGCTTCACAAAATAATAATAACAATAATAAGTAATACCATGTGTGAAAAAAAGTCTGTTTAGATGATTGTTTTTCTTCCTATCAGCATTCATCTAAAGAATAGAAAACTTCCTTTAACAGAGATTCAACACTAAAAACTTGACAAAAATCGGGCGTAAACCTGAAGGTGTGATGACGCATGCTTCGTATGCTCCACTACGCATCAGGGAACCTGGCAGAAAACTGAAGTCCCAGATAACCCATCCGGTTGCTGTCAGGGTTTTCTCCCTGATAGAAACCTGAACTGGACAGTGTGAAAGGCACACTTAAATCAATGTTCCACTACGCTATCAGGTTTCTATAGAAAAAAAGAACTGGCAGAAACCGGACGTAAACCTGAAGGTGTGAAAGGGGTCTTATTGGAATCTTTAGGCTTATTTGCTGGAGCATATTTTTTCACCATAAAAGAAAAGGCATTTTGCAATAAGCTAAACTGTCTTGCTATTCCCAAAGGTTTAGTTTAGGTTGGGTCGTATACTCTAAACTGGAAATCAGTCGTGTCTACCGAAGACCACTTGGATTCTTTGTAAGAGTAAAGGAAATAGTGACATCTAATCAGAGAGAACTTAATCAAGGACATCTATTAAAACAGGAAACATTTAATATGTATTTACACTCAACTATACATTCGTATATAAACATCGTCCTATACTACTACCGCTTGTAACTATTCCCAACTTGCTTTGCGTAAGAAGGTGCTTCAGGGAATTTCCACGAATGCGTAACTATTAATCCACATATAGCTACATGACACACTAACAATTTACAATGAACAAACTTTCTCACTAATCAATAACATGCCTTTTGAATCTTCTCAGCCACAGCAACTACAAATAAGAAATAGAAGTGCATTTCCATATCTCAATGGGCTTGTATTCAGCATTTTTGCCCGCTGGACTCTTCGGCTTCTTCTAAAAGATCGACAGAGTTAGTGAAACGGTTTTAAACAATACGATTTATTTAAAAGAAGATTTGGTCTCTTTTGAACAAGGAAATATCTTTAATTATTAGTTCATATGTGACGAGAATTTTCATATTGAGGGTGCGAATGAAAGATTGCAGAAATGTTTTAGTATTTCATGGTGTAAATTTAATTATTCTAACTGTATTTTTCTCATAGTGATTTGCTCATAAAATTATGTCAGTAAGGTTTTCATAAACGCTTCAAAACTGCTTATTGTCATTTAATTATTTATTATTCTTTTGTTCTCTTCACTGTGAAAATTATGGAATTACACTTTCTCAAAAACTGACTTCATGATTTATATTTATTTTTCAGTATAATCTGTAAACATCCGAACTAAATATAAACACTTTTGAGTTTGTTTCACGACTTAAAATTAAAAACTAAAAATGAATTGATACATTGCATCTGGTAGCCTTATAGTTATGGCACTCGAAATAATAGGTAATTAATATTGTATATGTAAAAGGTATCATTATTGCAATTGCTTCTTTAACGAGGTGGTTCTTTAACAAAAAAAGTAGCTCTTCTATTGATTTTTTAAGTTGTCTTTTTTTAAAATTCTGGATACATAAAATCTAAAAGTCCAAATTCCAACTTTGGACCGACCCTCATAACTCGTGAACGGTAAAAGTCTGCACTTTCGAGGTCAAGGACTACAATCATACCATGTTCGGTTAAGATAGGATGTATTCCGTATTTCTTTTAGGATGTATTAAGGCTCCCAAAATTTAAAGCTCCCAAAATTAAAGTTCCCAAAATTTAGTACAAGCTCAAGTTTAGACCATCATAACTCTTGAACGGTAACCGACTACATCATAGTACTTTGCATGTTTACTACAGAGGTTAAGGACTACCACCATACCAAGTTTGGTTAAGATCGAATGTATTTCGTTTTTCATGTATTTTATTTCACGTATGATATATATGAATTTTAAAAAAAATCAAGAGAACAGCGAGAATCAGTATTGCTTCTTTGAATGTAAACTAAAATTACAAGCGAGTTCTAGATAAACCCAGCACAATGGTAAATATATAATACCGTTTCCGTGCACAGAAGTTATCTCGATTCCAAACGCCTGACAGAAACTAATTTAACTTTTGACTTGAGGACAAAACCTCCATTAAGTTAGCATCTTCACAAGAATGTAAATTTTCACGTGAGCAGGAAGTATTGCATCGGAGATTATTAGTAATTTTACCAACATTTGGAAACGAAAATAATGGGAAAAGGTTAAGCTCGGAGAGCTGTCTTGGTTCTTCCGATCTCTAGCTTCCACTTGTACCTTTTCAAGGGACTATAAATTGTCAGGTTTATTAATATGTATTACGGAAAATCACATTTTATGACGTTGGTCCCCTTTTTTGCTTCAAACGAGTTTGTCGTTAATATTAAATAAGGACTAGGAAACACGAAAGGGATACATGGATGAAATTTTTTTATTGAGAATTGGAAATATTTTAAAATGACTAGATAAGAATAAGTGTTACAATCTTGTTGATACTATCATTTTAACTTTATACGAAATTACATTCGATTCCACATTCCAAAGGTGTTTTATGTTTTAAGTTGCTTTAGTTTTGGTGTGGCGTGTGTGAAGTATATTGTATTAGCTGATTTTTCATTTGTTATATCTGCCATATGACACATTTCAAAAGTTATTTAATTATGTAAAACATATAAAGGATTACGCGCTAATACCAAATAAGTCAATATTAACTGAATTAAGATGGCAAATCGTTCTGTCACGAGCGTTACATCACGAACAACTTTGCTTTAACAAACATTAAATACAAGAGAAATATAAATCTTGCTATTCTACTAGAACCAATGGATAAAGAATGATTAGGACCTGTAGCTGAGTTGTTCGTAAATAGGGAATCCTTTAGTTTTTCTGAGAAACCTCTCATACATTTACAAACTCATTGTGACTCTTGCAGACTATCAATGAGCGTAACACAACGAGTGCATAAATGGAGTTCATGATGGAGTTCTAGTTTATTAAGATACTACTACAACATGAGTACTTTGGTGAAACCAGACTTCCAAATTGTATGAATCACAAGTAACATTGTAGGTTATTAGACAAATGTTTTTATGTTGTTAGGTTAGGTTATGTCCAAATAGCCCATAAAATAAAGCAAAGGAACAAAAGAGTCAGTTCGTTTAACTTGAACATCAATTTAGTCAAACGGATATAAATATTCTTTACAAGTGAAGAATGAAAACAAGTTTGAAGTAGTATAACTAAGAGAGACAATAGAATTTCGTGACTAAAGGTGTTTAAATTTCGTGAGTGATTTCCCACATAGCAGAGTACGTCCCTGGGACGTCCCATTTATATCCCATTACCGTCAGAATGGTCCTGCTCCCATAGCGATGTCCTAAGGACGTCCATGGGATAACTCTGTGGGCAATACAAACAGTTCATCCCATATGGATGTCCCCGGGATGTCCCCCGGAAAGCCGTGCGGGATTACCTACCTGGAATTTCTATAAATTAAATCGACCTTACTATTATTATTATTATTTAATTAATTATAACTATACGAATGATATGCCTTCGTATAGTTATACGAAGGATTAATTATACATCCCATGATGTAAACGGGGCTTAAACAGGACGTCCTACGGACGTCCCGATATCCTGCCAGGAGATCCGTCAGATATCCCTGGGACGTCACTTTGCTATGTGGGTTCGTGAGTAAAATGTTTAAAATTCGTGAATAGAAGGTAAAATTTCGTAAGTAGAAGGGTACATTTCTTGAATAGCTAAAAACAAATAATTGTTTTGAATGACGGTTTAAAATTTTAAACATAAACTTTGCATTAATGCATGCTGCTAAAAACCTAAAAAAACACACACACACACACACACACACATACACACACATACAAAAACGGGCATTTCTTTCGTGTACTTCTTATAATTTGCAGAAACATGTATCAACATTTTAATAAATACATGTACAACTATGAAGGAAGTTCTTTCGTAATAATTTAGCTCAATTTTCTTATGCATATGATGAACACATTTCCAAATTTGTCATTCTCAGATTTGTTCGATTGTTGAGCAGCACACAGGATAATTTCGAATAATATTTCTCAGGTTGCGTTTGAAACTTTGCTTTGTTCTTTCCGATAGCGAGCTATGCGGTGACGTGATATCTCACGTGTTCGACTTGTTTTCGCAAAGGATACCGCTGTCAATACTGCCAAACGCACAACGAATGTTCCTGTGATAATGTAGTTCGCCTTTTCCCGTGATATGGGAAACCGTGTTCGCAAAATTCTGCAACCAATGGAGGATAATGTGTTTTACATTCTAAAATTCTCTGTGCTATGGCAATCGGATGATAAATTTTTGGAGACGAATTATAGTTTATTTTTATTATGTAGGCTTTATTTTCGTGAATTAATCAATAAAAATGATATAATTTCGTGAATAGCGCTCAGAATTCGTGCATGAAAGCAAAATGTCCAAATTTCGCGAGTATTTCGTGAGTTGAAAATAACATTTTCACAAAATATTAACAGCTACCTATCTACTTCCTGAGATTTCTTGACTCTTTAAACTTTTCACCAATTTGCGAGTTGCGAAATTCTACTGTCTCTAATCATTAATACAAACTGATCTGGCTGTTATTGCATAGAAACGTATCTTTAAGGAAGCAATTTATTTTATGCTTCATATTTTAATAATGCAATATATATATATATATATATATATTTTATCATTTTAGACTACTTTTATCAAAAACATTTCCTTTAATACCTTTAATATCTTTTAGCAAACAGAGTCAACAAAAAGTTCTCCTTTGATACTTATTAATCAATGAAGTACCTACGCCTAGGTAAACAAAGATTTACCACCTCTTTCATTTGGTTGTTTATTGCCTATTTAAGTTAATCCAAGATGTAAAATTTGAATGTGACTTGATTGGGAAATCCGTTGCGGTATATTGCGATTTCCTCTTCAGCTCGTAGTTGGGGAAATGCTAATGCTGGAATGGCTTTTTAATTGAAGATCAATAAAACCTTCGGGATAGCAAAGGGTTGGTGATATTAGCTCTTTGCCTCTTGGGGTTAGAATTCGATGTTCAGAACAGGTTGTTCTGTGTTAGTCTGAAAGAATGAACTGCTGTTTCAGCCAATATTTATTCGTGAGAGTTCTGTCTCTTTTTGTAATAATAAGAATACAAATTCGTGAGGGTATTTCAGTAATACTTCATGATTTTAGCGTAAGTATTAACTGTTGATGTGTTGTGTTCATAAGTTATGCATACGATTTCTCTTTCCTTTTAATTCGCTAACATCGTTGATTTTAAGTTATTTTTTTATGGTAGAAAGTTCTAGAGGTATTGCCTTTCCAATTTTCATATATTAATATTTCAGACAAGAGTAAAATTATTATTATTAACTAGCTACACCTACCTATATCGAATATTTTGTTTCTCCTGTAAACTCAAGGTTATTATTTTAAACGATTTTTGTACCATCTTATGTAATCCATAAACATAATATTTTTTAGGTTCCTTTACATGAGTAAACGCAAACGCAGACGAGTAATACTATTGATAATAAATCTATATCCAACCCATAGTACAATATGTATATTTTATGTATTTTACAATACACCATATCTTTGCTTAAAACATTTAACTACTTTTTCTTCGTCAGATAACACTTTAGAACAGAGAATTCCTCCAAAGTCGAAAAAGCCAGTATCTATTTTAATAAAGGAAGGGCGTAATTGACAAATATGTTTATTATCTGATTTCCCACACATACCGATACTCATACGTGCATGAATGTACTCAGTGAGTTTTACTACATTCTAATATAACTCCAATGTCTAAATTGAGTCCACATGACCTCCACCCAGATCAAATCTAAACTCCATATTTCAGTGGAGACGCTAAACATAGACGACAGCATGTCGACTGTGATGATGTCTGTTGTAGCTCTGCTACAATTGTATAACTCCATTAGATCATTTACCGTGCTTTCGTAAAACTAGGGCTCGATTAATTTTCAAGAGATTATTATTGATACTGGAGTTGTATTAGATCGCAGATCGCAGTGGACTTTAGTTCATTGCCTGACATACTGGTATGGGTATATTATGTGTGAAATCGGTTTCTCCTATTCAGTGTTCGAAGTGGGTTAGAAAAGGTACGGGTACGCTTAGAGAAGTGGGCTAGAAAAGTAAGGGTGCGCTTGCACCTAGTGACGGCAATTTACTATTGAAAGTAAAGGGAATGAACTACCATTAATAAAAGGGTAGGGGGTATGCCAAATCCAAAATGAAAAAGGTAAAGGCACGGCGTTCCCTCCCTTCCCACTTCGATTACTGTTCGAATTACGTATCCTTTCTACATTAAAATGGATAGTGCCATTTGAGACAACTTGCATTTTCCGAGAGTTGCCAGACTTAGGACAGTTGGACGTCAGGAGCTTCACCTACAGTTATAAAGAGTCAGGTAATTTCTAGAAGTTAATCTTTCCGTCATCAACATAGTTATGTAATCATTGTTTTTGTTTCAAGGTGGAATGAAGTTCTATAAAAACATCGTTGATCTAATATTTAACCTTAAGCAAATTGCCAACACGTTAGCGAAGCAAGAATTTTATTTAACGATAAAGTATATAAATACGTTTGTGTAAGCGGAGTGACGAGAAAGCTCCTTGTTGAATTTCAAACAGCTCAGCAAAGAAGGCAAGTTGTTACTTTTAATGTTATTTCCCGAACTACTGATTTTTTTATACTTAATTCAGAATCCAATAAATTTTATTTGACGTTTCGTGATTGTCTACGAATCTTTGTGTTGGTTTTCTCCCTGCTTATTTACTATGGTTCATTTCGCTGTTTCAGCATGCATTTCATGTTCTGTTTCGAAGGGGAGGCAACAAAATTGACTCTACTACGGTACCAGTTATCGTAAAACACAGAGAATAAGAATTACTTTTCAAGTGAGGGTGAAATGTATTCCATGAGGGCGTAGAAGTTGGTTGCTTTTACCAATCTATCTTAAAACTACAGCAAACTTTACATATGAAAAAAAATATATACAGAAGAAGAGAGGAAACCACTATTGAATAGCAGATTCATTCTTTAGAAAAAGATAGAGTGAAATGGTATGAGTTGTTACATTATAATTTAAATTTTTATTATTTTTTATCACTTATCCAAGATACCCGTTTCTATTCACGTTTTCATTATAAATAATGATAATAGAGTGAATATGATTTCAGAATTTTATAAGATTTATAGCAGCTCTTTCTTTACTAAAATTGTATGAGAAACTTTCTTCATGTTTTCGACATATAATTTCAACGAAGTTCAGAAGAACAAAAATATTGGAAGCAACACGTAAACGTAATAAAGTGCACAGCGACTGAATTAAAAGATATATACACTATTGAGCTCAAAAAGTCTTGTATTTATCTATTTTCCTAGGTATATACGTATATACTTAATATTTCTATTTTAAACATTACACTGGAATGCTACTCACAAATACAGAAGCTTGAGTGTGGGTCTTATTCTCAATTTAAAAATACATATAAACCTACTCTTTTTTTTAAAAAAAATACAAATTAATTTTGATAGCATTCTTTCTATTAATACATCCACTACTGCTAGATTTTCAAACCAACAAAAACTACTTTAAGCTTGTTAGTGTATTTTATTTATTAACATGAGAGAAAATATAATATGAAGGTATTCTTTTTTACATTTAATTTAGATTCTATGTGACATGCAGGCTACTGTGTCCGTATACCTCTCGCATGATAAGGAATGAAATCACTTGATGAGAACGCATTCCGAGTCACAAAGAGGATAAAAGTAGCTGGAAGTTTAGATACCATCTCGTTTTAAGTCTGTTGAAACTGAGTAATATCCTATAAAAGTTCAGTTAGAAGAAACTTAAGGCTCAACTGCTTGCCTTCCCAATACGGTTGTGAAACTCATGACCGTAATCACATTTTTTTTTACCAACTTTTTATTATTATTTATACTTTATATCCTGCACACACAGAGAGGGATACAACACTATTTACAATAAAATTTCGACTAGGTACAACCACTTAGCACTTCGAAACAGAACAAACTATAAATTAAATGGCAGCGTGACGAAATCAATATGAAAGCTAATAGAGTGGTAATAAGTGTATTTCTTAAATCTGTCTATTTCTAAGTATCTGAATTCCAATGTATTCCATACATACAATTCCGCAGTGTCTATATACAGTATTTATTCATGAGAAAAAATAATCCCCGATGTCTGAGCTGTAAGCCAAAGATATCTTCGATTCAGAAAGCGTAATGTGCACAGTAGATTTAACTGTCCTTGGTCACACAGGAAAGATTAGTAGGCCTACTACTTACTACTATAGTTTTATACTTTGCCTGTGTTCCAGAGTATCTTCGCACTCGCACTTCATACCCATGGTAGATTGTATATTACCATACTTATGTCACCTATTTCCAGTTTCATATATTTCGTTAATAACATAATATTAGGTTTAGAGTAACGCAGCGCAGATTGAACCGTTGTCGAGTCAAATGGGTTTTGGAAAGGGTTTGAGGGGGTCACACCAACGTCCAACAATTTCCCCCTTCGCCTGCGGTTATCGTACAGGATCCAGTTGCCATCACATGTCGCAATACAACAGAGTAGGGTCTCGTCATAGTGGTAACCTAAGAGGTTATTGTAGTCGTTCATCCGGTACTGTTTGTGATGCTCAGTCATTTTATACGGATTCCAGTGGTTCATTTTTCTAACTACTTTTTTCCTGCAGAAGGACGGAAATGGTAAAATTAGAAACGTTGAATTATCGGACAACTTCTTTGATAGTGGTGAGTGAATTTACCCCCATGCATGCCTTTAAAACAAGACTGGCGTCCTCTACTTTCCTCACCTTCAAGTCTCTCCGACTCAAAATGTTCTACAAGAGACATACTGTCCGTTCTGAAGTTGAGTCTATACGCCCTCACCTCATTACGATACGTTTCTGTCCCCGTATTTGTATATGATACTGTAATATGTCCTCTGACACCGGCAGCCACATTTCATGCGCCTCAAAAGGCTGCCGGTTGCATTATCCACGGTTCCATTGGTCCCATACAATAGAAAACAGAGAGAGTTGAATGTGGATCTTGTGCATTCATCCATTTAATTCCGAATTACTGGGTATTTGAATGAGAAGACTAGACTAAAATATATGTGCATAGAACAGAACAACTTACAGAAAAACGACTATGTTTACTCATGTGGTAGTGTTTTCAATGAAACATTCGGTGGTTATTCATATAATAGGGTTTACTTTAGAAATATTTCCGTGTGAAAAAGTCGAAAAACTTCGATTGAGGTTTAAGTCGTTCATCCTGTATGATGTTTCTCTAAAATAAAAAGTACACACTAGCGTACAAAGAATGTGGCATGAAATTAAATGGCACTTTGTTCTAAAAATAACAAAGTAAGCTTTATTCGGCAATCAGTAACCTCCAACCACTAAAGAAAGGTCAAGGGCGGCAAAAGATGATGCATGACAGGATTACTAAGAAGTCAAAAGGGTTTTAGTTTTCATGAAAACACTGATCAACATTTTTTAAATATTGTAATGTTATGTTACCCGTGTTCAACATCTTGCACTATGACAGGTTCGTCGTTTTGCAATACGCTGCATTCTATTCCAGTTACTGTTTAACAGGAAGGAAATGACTTGATAGTATTATTATTGGGCTGGTGCGAATGAAATGACCACTTTGACATTTGGTGGGAAAAGAACCTCAGCAACACAGCACAGGAATCGACTGAGGTCACGCGTCTATCATCACAAATTCTGTATACGTCGAGCAAACAGGCATAGGGTACACAGACAGTCGGTAGGCAGTATGTTGTTGAAGAGAGTCGTATGAAATTGCAGCATGGATAACACACATTTGCGAATGATTTTTCTTTATCTGTTCAAACTGAGGCATTCTGCATAGTAAACCCCAAAGAAAAATTAACAGTGCATTTGGACAAAAATGGCGAATGAACGTTAGTTTGTCAAGTTTTATTCTGGTAACACAACATTGCAAAATGAACCCTGTGGGTACCGACCAACATCATGTTCGAATGAGCTGCTCAGGAACACCATGAAAGCGGAACCACGGAAAAGTGTTTGTGCCATTGCAGACAAGTTAGGTATGCACCATGCCACTGTCAGTCGGCGGATCCGTGCGATCAATAAGGTGAAAAGGTTGGACTCATGGGTGCCACATGAGTTGACACCTTAAACAAGAATCCTCATCTGGATATGTGCAGTTCTCTGAGTGTAAGAAATAAGCGGGAAAAGTTCCTGGATCGGATTGTCTTTTTCAGATGAAAAATGGGTCTGCTATGACAATCGTAAACGGTCAAGACAATGGTTGGATTGTGATCAACCTCCAAGACGGTGTCCTAAACCACCTCTCCAACCACGGAAGGTGTTGTTGCTGGCATGATGGTCTATGGTGAGAGTGATCCATCATGTCTTTCTCAGGCGAGCTGAAACCATCACAACAAATCGTTATAATGGTCAACAGACATGATGTCATCATGTTGTATGACAATGCCCACCTACACGTCACGTAAAGAACGATGCAGGCTCTGCATGAGTTGCAGTATGAAACCCTCCCTCACCCACCGCATTTCCTCAATCTCTCTTCTATTGACTACCGCCTCTCCCGGAATCTCGATCACTTCTTGGCAGGGGTTTCCTTCCCTGATGATCGGGCTGTGCAAAATGCAGTTGAGAATTTCTTTGCATCGAAGACTTCTTTGGCTATGGAATCCAATCGTTTGACTGAGCGATGACAACAGTGTGTGGCTTTAGACGGGGACTACCAATTGATTAACCCGGTAGTGTAGCTTCATGTTCTGGCCTTTGGACATGACGTATCTGGGGTGGACATTTCATTCGCACAGACCCAATATTATCAAGCAATTCTCTTTCTGTTAAACAGTAACTGGTAGTTGTTTGATAGTATTATTTTTCCTATTTAGGAGGACGCACAATGAGTCAGAATTTCAAAAACGTGTCCAAAATTTAAAAAAAAAATCTAATTAGGAATTTTGAATTAGTAGGTTCGCTATATGTTGGGACTATGAAATCTCGCTCATAGAAACGGTCGAGAATTTCTTACGATGGTTGTATTGTAGGTCAAACGTAGCACTCATGTGTGAGCGACTCTTCAGACTAGTAGGGCGGAAGACGTGTGCGTCGTTGCCGTGAAATATCTTTGTGCTGTGCAGGTGAATTAAAAAGAATGAAATGGAAGCTGCTTCAGAAGCTATGTACTTAATTAAAAATGACAATTTAAGTTTTTAATTATATACCAAGAGTTCTTATTTTCAGTCAACATTCATACCGAAAAATGAATAAAATTATCATAAAATATAATGAAAAAGAGAGTTAAGTTACGTCTCCATGGCATTCTGCTAAATTATCTGATAAAGTATACTATTCTCTTCACGAATCAAAATCCAACTACTAGCCACTACTTCGATAATGACATACATTTGAAGTGGCAGCTGCAATATTTCGTTATTTAAGCATTTTGTTAAAGTTCATTAAGCGTATAAAATTCGGTCCAAATTCATACAAATAACGTATTAAACGATATCTGTAGCATAGTGCAGGGCAGGACAAAGTACACGAGGAAGCAGAGACGCACGCAGAAGGGTTCCGGACCCCTCCCCAAAATTCAGACGTTTTTGTGAAATTAGTATAATTTTTTGACAGAATTTTGGGTGTTTTACGTAAATTTCACACCCAGACAGACCTTGGATCCCCCCCCTCCGAAATCAACTTCTGGGTGCGTGACTGAGAGGAAGGTAGTGTTCTCTCTCTTCAAGGCTTCGACGCATAACTTACTTAGAAAGAGGCAGGCGATGCCGGTATATACTGATCGTTCTATTCCAGCTTAACTTTAGAAACTGATATTTTTACGGTATTTTCTGTGTCGTATTAAAGTTTAGTAATATATATTTTAATAAATAATTGTAAACATAATACAAATTAGTTTTTGCAGTAAAATAAAAACACTAAATACATACTTTTTTTAAAATACATTTCCTTACACACAAATAAAAAATTAACAGATTAGTAACTTTGGACTTCGGTCCGTCAGAATCCTCCTTTAGCTGTTAAGTGTTAAAATCCACACCCATCTCCCTGTCGGGACTCGAACCCGGGACCTTCGAGCCGATGGCCTACCACCGCAGATCGCTCGGCTACCCGGCCGACTGAAGATTTCGGCAATTATTCATATTTGGTTGAGAGTGAAGAAGCAGCTGTCCATAAAAATGGGGAGGAGAATAAATAAGAGAATTACAAGATTAAAAACTTCTTATAAATTTGATCAGGTTTCTTTTCTATACTATTAGTACAGGCATTTTACGATATTTGCAGGATAAAATTTCAACAGAAATGTTATGCATTGTTTTAATACGATTAAAGTGCTGAGAACGATGGTATACAGTCTACCATCAGATTTCATCCGATAAAAACTTAAATATAGCACTATTTCTCATAAAATGTTACATGCTACGAACTGGATAATGTTTCAGACTTTACAAACGGTCTCACTAGATGTTGCTTGGTGCCTATCGATATGAATTGCTATGAAGGTGCTGCCCCATCCTTTTCCTTCTTCAGTGACTCTCTGCATCTAAAACAATGAAATTGAGCAAGGAAACGCACTAAATATGTTTTAGCATATGTAATACATTTATATATATATATTATTTAACCTTCGCTGTAAGGTTGGTTACTTTACATCTATTCGTTTGTTTTTTACCTAATTTAGAGCACGGGGAGGCGTAGCGGACCGGAATGCATTAGTTATAAAACATACATCAGTAAAAGCACTATTAGTACATATTTGACACACTTGGATATACTTACTTTTCTCTGAAGAAACAACATTGAATATTTCTAAAAGACCTAACTACTTAATATCTATGGGAGGACATGCTGATATAATACATTCAAATATGAACTAACATTTTACTATTTTATTTGACTAACATGAACTACTTTCATAGCTAATAATCTTTCCATTTGTCCACCGGAATTGAGAGTGATTTTGAGCAATATGTTTACTTGTTTGGATAATCATGCCCTGAGACATACGTACCTTTTCTTAGATTCACTGTAACTAGACTTGAAGAAGGTCTTAGGGTCAAATGATGAGTGAGCTGAATCTTTGCAGAGGTGCGCATAGCCAGTCTAAGATCTTCATGCTGCAGATGCATGGCACTATGAAAAAGTGTAGTGTGAGTTTTCGTACTGGAAAGACAATTCCTGCATATATTTAATTAGGTACCACTGGTAAAGTCGGACGACTTGAAGACAGAATTTAGTTTGATGCATTCCTTTGCTGTTGACATATATCTATAAGAATAGGTTGAAGAGTAGTCAACAGTCGCAGATATTGTCAAGGAAATGGAAGAGCGCCACCTGATAGCCAGGTTCACCCATACGACGATAATATTACCCATCGGTAAAAAAAAAAAATACTGTTACTTTTCGAAGAACATCAAAAGAATATCACAATATGAAACATACAGACATTGATGAAGACAAAACCAACATTATTTTGCTGCAGCACCTCTCATAAGAAGTGATATAAAAATGTCGAGGTGAATAGCAGCATTTATGCTGCACCATCAGATATTGAAAACACGTCTACGAATTGAGTGTCGTCAGTAAAGTCTCAGGTTGCTTCTTTCTCTCCTCACTTGACTTAATTATCGACTCTTAGCTACTATTTTTTCATTAGTGTGGCTACTTCATGTTTTATTTCAGTCAGACAGAGAACGCAGTTGTTTGTTTTTAATCTTCATTTATCATATAAACGCTATTCCAAGAGAACACACACAAATGTGCTAAAGCATAGTTCAAAAGGGGAATAAGTTTAGGATTAAATTAGAAACCAATACCAATTAGGATTAAATTAGAATGTAGATTTGTGAGTCATTTTGTTACATGATTTAAGATCTTATCAGATGGAATCCTACAGTAGACTTTATACCATCGTCTTCAGCACACTTCAATCCTAAGAAAACCATTCATAAGATTTCTGTTGCAATTTTGTCCCGTATCACTCCTTTTTAAAGCTTAATTGACTGTACTATATTTGTAACTATTTCTTTTGTTTTTATAATAATTCAGTCTTTCTGAATTTCCCAAGTTTGATGGCAAACTCGTAATCAGCACGGTCGAAATCTCGAATATACCGATTTTTGTTCAATTAATTCTATTTTTTTTCTGATTTTGTCCGCCATATTGGATCCTCCATTTTGAATTTTTCCATTTTGATATCAAATTTGTAGTTACCACTGTCAAAAACCCTACTATACCGATTTTTGTTCAGTTAATCCTATTTTTATCTGATTTGGTTCGCCATTTTGAATTTTTCCATTTATATGTCAGATTCGAAATGAACACTGTCAAAAACCCTTGAATACAGATTTTGTTGTCTAAATTGACAGAGATTTTGAATTTTGACCACGTTTTCGACATTCTGACCCACTGTGGGACGGGAAGAGGGGCAATTTATGGTAGTTGGTTAGCAAAATTATATGGAACGATATCCGAATGGAAGAGAACAAACACATTTCAGTTACTGAAAGGAGAAAAGACTATATTATAATTAATTAATTATAAATTTACATCCTTATTGAGAAAGTTTTTAGGGTAAACAAGTGGTTTAGCACATCGCTTTAAAAAAAAAAGTAAGATAAATAAAATTGTCTCAGTCTTCATTACACATAGTTGTGCTTTCAGCGGGTCGGATCAGCGTAAGGTTCACCCCTACCCGACCTTACCCGGTGTAACGACCCTAGTCGCATATTGCTTTATATAAACATATTTATCACTTATATTAGCCCCGAAATTCAATTCAGGTTTCAATTCTTTTGGTTATTTTCCTAGAGAATCATTCAGTTTATATGCAGAACATCACGCAATATACAAAACCTTACTATACTTAAATTGATTATATTCAAAGACTTTGAATCAAAGTATTTGTTTCTGACGACATGATATCTAAATTATATATGTGTGTTATGGATTGGAGATTTTACTTGACGTATGAATATATACAGACTTTACCGCCAAGACTATTTGCAACTAAGGAGACATTAAGTAAATAATATTTTGATGTTATATAATTAAATAAATAATTTAACGATTTCTGAGAATAATTGTTATATAAAACATTTCTTGTAAATATAAAATTGTACATATGGAGCTCTTTTCTTTTGGTGAAAGCAGCACCACGCCCCTCAAGCGAGGGGTATAAAAGACGTTTCTATTTCAATGTAAGTCCCTTATTCTTGAGCTTCGGCCCAAATTGCCTCTTTGCTCACCTGGAAGCAGATGAGTCAAGAGATAAATAATCATGTCAGTTTGTTAATATTATTTTTCCTTACTCTATCCATATGGTAGTTAAACTAGGACCCGCAGTACTTCGTAAGATCGGGCAACTGCCTTTTCATGCTAGTTTAGTTTTACTCAGTTCCTTGCCTATGTGCTGACCTAACAACCCCACCCCATATGCTTATTCAGAGAACTCACCCTGAGATGAAAAAAAATGGTAATAAGATCTTCAAGTGCATAAATGTTAACGTTCCCACATATGAGCTAGCCGATATAGAGTAAGACTGGAGTAACCGGGAAGTTTATTACACCGAAATTAATAATATTTGGCCCTGGCCAGTTTGAGAGCACTTCTTGTTGAAAATAAATCGAATGTATTTTCCGAATCTACTTTAAAATGTAGTTCTTCATTAGTGTGTCATCTCCATATGGTGAGAGGCCCTGACAGTAAATTCCGTTGCCTGTCTCCCGGAAGAATGGTCATTGAAGTTACTTTATCCCTCATACATTTGACGGAATTACGCTGTAGGTACTGGTATTAATTATAAAGTTAGCTAAACAAACAATAAACCAGAATTGTTCAAAACTGAATTAGGGCATAAATACTGTAAAGTTGCATATCAATACTACGAAGTGGAACAGAGATTTATTACACTAAATTAAATTTAACGTCCAATTATAAGTTACACCATATATTTGACCGTTTTTTTTTCAGATATGGCAAAATCAGATCGAAATAATAAATACGTAGTATTACACTAAAACTTAGTTTATCCGGAACGGTTTTCGAAAGAAAAAAAAAGAACTAATTTCTCGACAGTTTCAAAAAACCAGTGCATCGTACATAAGTGAACGACACTAATTAATTCTTCGCAGGGTAAATGTGCAGTGTTGTACTGTATTTACCCTCAATTTATTATTTTTGAAACAATAATAACACTTGAAAATAAATGTTTATTCTTATATTCGAATAAACTAAAAAATACTCTGCACTCCTTAGCTCCTCTAATATAACAGCGACGAATGAATGGAATGAATGTTATTGGTTCCAAATACAGTAAGACAACATAAATTACAAAATCTTATGCAATTACAAAATCCGCCTATTATTATTATTTAATATCTTGTTCGTATAATCATACTGTTAATCTTCCTCCAATGAAATGTACTGCTTGAATTAACTTTGATATCACACGCCAAGCATATATTCGATTAACAGAAATATTAATTGTGCCCTAAGAGTACTTTATATTCGAAATTTAAAAATTTTGTAACTGCTAGGAGTAAGTGAGTGAATTGTTATTAATATTTTAAACAAGCTAATGAGTTTCTAAGAACGTGACGTACAGTTTTTGTTAAAGTTGGCCTTGTGGTCTTTTTGTAGAGGTTGAGTGTTTAGCAACACGTATAGTTTGATAGGTTCAACACAGCGTGCCATTTATTAAAACGTGCAATTTGCGCAAGTTATTTTTTGCGCCGGTGGACACTTTCCTTATAAGCAGCTTAGAACGTCATATTTCTCAGCTTTACAATATCTAAGAAACCATGTAGTACAGAATCCTTTCCATACAATGTGCCTACTTTATGCTTCAACTTTTTTTTGTTATTACTTGTGCTCTCTAAAAAGGAAACTTTTTCTTGCTTACGCTCCCTCTTCAGTTATTCAACTTTACTTTCGTAGCAACGTCTCTGTCAAGCTCATTTGTAATGTATTTCTCCCTTATATTTACTCTTTCCAGCTTTCTTTTCTACTTTTATCTTTTCCTTCGTTCTCAGTGAAAGATGCATATATTTGGATGAAGATTGACAGTTGTCAAGCAGACTCTTCTTCCATTTGTTCCAAGCATGTTAGCAATTTGTGAGTATGCAACGAAGAGAGAGGTAAACGTAAGTGGGAGAGAGACTGAAGTTTCAAAGAAAGTAAACTCTACGATGCGTGAATATATATATGCATACAGAGCTTGAGCGTAATCCGAAGCATACACAAGAAGACCGGAAACAAAATTGCATTACTCCCCCAAATTGCCACCCACAACTGTTGTTTAGGATGTGCTCGACGCTTGTGACTACGAAATACACCGCGACCAAAAAAAGAGTATAGAATTTAAAGTATGTCTCAAAAGAAAGAAGATGAAAACGACAAAAAGGAACTCAGGGAGAAAAGAAAATGCAAAGAAACACAAGATGAAATATATGACAAATAGAAAGAACCCTAAAATCATTGGAATATGTTGCTCCATTTTGGATTTTTTATATTCTTTCGTAACAACATCTTTTGCTCCTTTGACAGTACAAAATTGTAGAAAGATTGCATTTGTAGTATTGCTAACATAGGATTAATAGTTCCGAGAGACTCTATTACTTTTGTGACGTAAGTTTAACTTAGAAATAGATAAATTGTGCTCATTTGTTTTTTTCTTACAGAAAGAGTCGTCGTCTACTTTAAGATGATTTCGAGAAAATATAGTACTCGTATTTTGTATTGAATGGTAGGGTGAGATCATTCTCATGAAAAGTGTGCACGATTTTTTGTGACCAAGAATTTTGAGGAACGGAACAATATCATTATCACCCGTAGACAACAATCCACAGGATTTGCAAATTAGCTTTATTGCAAAACAATTTTTGTATCCGTTGGAGTCCTGATGAGTCTTACCACAACGGTAGCAGTTCCTCTTTCCTTTATTGCCTGATTGCTTCAATGAAATCTTTGCTGAAAACACTTTATCTGCACGAGATAGAGTACCCGTTTTAGGTTTAAGCTTGTTCAAATACCTTGCATCCTTTATTACTTGTTCTCCTAACAAGAGCATGTCTATTGCACCTTGCACCGACAACTTCTCATTAGCCAGGAGACGCCTGCGAACATCTTCACGAAATATACCAACTACTATTTGATCGCGCAGCATAAGGTCAGTTTGCGGACCAAAATCGCAACCCATTAGTTGTTTCTTCAACATTCTGAGGAAGTCTGTAACTGATTGAAATTTTGTTTGCCTTAATGTATGAAATTGAAACCTTCCAACCACAATGTTTCGCTTAAAACCAAAATGTTGCTTCAATAAGGCCTGTATTTCCTCAAATGATTTCTCCTGTAATCTTTCGGGTGCAATAAGGTCCTTCAAGGTCGAAAACATCTTATGTGGAATGTTTACGAGAAATAATGAAATTCGCCGATCTGGTTTTACCATCAAAATAAGCCTCAAATTGATCAAG
This sequence comes from Lepisma saccharinum, assembly GCA_022664845.1. Taxonomy (NCBI): domain Eukaryota; kingdom Metazoa; phylum Arthropoda; class Insecta; order Zygentoma; family Lepismatidae; genus Lepisma; species Lepisma saccharinum. The sequence goes on along the minus strand of JAGDQP010007509.1, from coordinate 27,414 downwards.
ATACACATATATATCCATCACGTTTGCATAAAATTTCTCGAGCGTAACATTAGCTGTCATCATAAATTCTTTCCAAAACACTTCACAATAGGAATACCCCTTGCACTAGAAATATAACTGCTTGAAATACTGCACAAAATTGACTAAACGTACACAAAAGAAAAGGTACATAAATTACATTTCAACTACTGATCTGCGTCAAACTTATTTACTATGTATTTCAATATGGTAGATATAATAGTTGATTATATACATCAGCAAATAAACAGATATCTGAAGTATGTACCTGTAAGATATCTTGAAGAATAATAACTATCATTATTGATACAGATCTTTATTTGCTAGAATCTGCATCGACCACATAAACATTGAGAAGCTGTATACGTAAGACATACTTAACGATGGAGATCATATCCACGGACGCATATAAGATCCACATCAAAATTCTATCACTTGAATGATCTGAAGAAAGACGATTGCGAATGATAAGTTTACATGTCTGTATACTTAAACAGTGCACCTACAAAACAATAAGGAGACATTCCTTGACGACCGAAAGTTTGCACGTCCATTATGATAAAAAAGAAAAGAAAAAAAAAAGAAACACATAGGACAATGTGTGTAAACGAGATACCCATAAACAAGAGAAAAACAATATCGCCTTTTGAAAAAGTCGCTGAAACAAAAGTAAGACGAAAAGAACAATTACGATGTTGCTAAAATCTATCATTCCGAATTAAAATAAACGCAATTCAGCCACCTTTCAACCTATTGCATATCCATCCCGTTTTTGTGTTTCTTGCTTTAAGTAATATGTTTTGAGTCTATTCAATTTTGCTAATTGAATGCAGAAACAACATAAATCTAATTTAGTTTTCGCAATTGGTAAACAGTGCCTCAAATAGAAATACAAATACGGAAATGATTGTGCTACCTTTAATCTTTCCGCAGTGTGTATCTATCCGCAATGTAGCTGCAACGTCTCAATTTAAAAGCATTCATCATATTCAAATGTTGCAGTGGTATACAGTTTTTGTTTATTCTAATGTAAAATTCCAAACCAGTGACTGGCCTGGTTCCTACACTCACCGATTCAATTCGTATAGACTTTTGTGTGAAATCGCAACATTCCGATTGATTAAATAAACATTATTAAACCGTATTAAATACTAGAGCAACAATATTTGTTAACAAGGAAAGAATGAAACGAATTTCTACGAGTATTTATCTTGTGCTAAGGAATGATGATATCTATACCACTAGTTCTTCTGGGTTCCTCCAAAATAATCCCCAAGTCGACCTATACAGCCGAGAAGCACTCCGCTTCTAATTTATTTATGGCTATAAGTTCCTTATCTTGCCTTCATAAAATTTTCAGTCCGTCCCATTTCCTCATCTGACTTAAGAGCTCCTTTACAAACCTGGCGATGGCTCTTTTCTTCTCTCAGAGGGAGGCCAATTAATTATTGCTACGTTTGTGAAACATAAAATGCATTAGCAACCTCAAAAATTTAATTTGTAATGAGCTTCTGCATGTATGAATGTATGGTTTTCTTGGTATGTGTGTGTGACTCAAGGACGTGTATACAAATGAAGATAGGAATTTTTACGTGTGAACGTCTTGTGAAGTGTTTATTTATGCACTCACAGTGAAGGGAGTAAGGAAAGGAAATATGAAAATGGGAATCCTAAAAATCTTAAAGAGTAGGTACGAAGAATGAGATAGGCGCAACCTGATCAAGCCATACTTTCTAGCAAACAAGAAAAAAATCCTGATTTTGTGGATGTGAAGTCTCTAAAAACAAAAGTAAGTCGATTTTCTACTTTTATGCACTGCATAAGGAACAATGACTTCTACGTGACACTTCACACCAGATTAAATTTTCTCAAAACATGTGCAAAATATTGAATTTCCAAATGAAGAAAATACACCTGTCATGTCTGATGGTATCATTCTAATTATATATCACAAAAAAACTATCTGAACTGGAATTCAAATTGCGTTCGTTGAGAGTCTATAAGACCGTTCAGAAAGTAGGTTTTCCTCAAGACCAACGAAGAACATGCGTTGGCAGAGGTTAGTCAGTATGCGTGTGTGAGAGATTCATGATTTGGCAATCGTATGCACTAAGTAGCACTTCCGACTGCTCACAGTAGCACGTAGCGGCTGAAGATGACGACTCTTATTTCATCCCTCGCCGACTGCGAAGTTCGGTCTGTGATAAAGTTTTTGAACACTCAGAGCATAGCGCCGATCGAAAATCGTGGTAAGCTGTGTCAAGTGTATGAGTCGGACGTCATGAGAAAACAGGAGGTGCGTCACTGGTGTACACAATTTTCAGAAGTCCGACAAAATGTGCAGAGCGCCCATACGTCGTTACGGACGACATTGTAGAGCAGGTGCGGTAACGCATTCTAAAGAACCGTCTCTTCAGAATTATGGAACTAAGCAGCTCTTAGTGATCCAGAAGTGCAGACAGTTGTCACACACAGGTTCCGATCCCACGCTGCAAACATCCACGACACAGGAATACCAAGTTGATCCAACGTTATGACAAATGTCTCAATTCCGGCGGTGTTCAAATATAGCTCAACAACTGCTGGATCTGTTCCAATAAATCGTTCCATGAAATTGTGTTTTTTTTCTGTACATTGTTCCAGGGAAACTCTCTTTCTGGACGCCCCTCGTAGTTGCTCATCAGCCCAAATATGTTCATACGATTTACAATTCTCGGTGAGTGAACAAGCTAGATACGGAAAAATGGCGGGGCAATAATAAACTAGTATGATATCACCAGCAATAACAATAATAGTAATAATGTCTGCTATCGTACGGCAGTACGAAGAAATTTTGCTTTCCGCTCCATTACAGATATTGTTAATGAAAGTAATTGGGCGTATACTGTCTTATATATAAACAATGTCTTACACAATAAAATGATAAAGGCATTTGGTAATTAAACTTCCAAAATATAAAATCTTATAAACATAAAAATGTGTTCGAGAAGTAATTACGCAAAAATGAGGCATATATCATTCCATACATATTTCAAGCCTCTAATCAGATATTAAAATTTTTATCTGTAGGAATGATGAATGAAATTAATACCATCTGTTGTGGAGAAATTGTGTTTTTTGGAGAGGAATTGCACTAATATATACTGTTTCGAGTCATTTTTTTCATTTGGTTTATCATAACTATTTCATTTTTATATACAAAAACACTTTATTTATTTATCTTTCCTGATTCCTTTATTCTCTTTCCTTTTCTTTCTTTCTTTCTTAACTTTATACAGTCAGACAAACATTCCAGCTTTTCCGTTCTTGGAGCAAGTTTCTTGTGAAATGTAGCGTATGAATATTTCATGAATTACAGGACACTTGAATTACATCAAGCAGTAGCAGCACAAAATCATGTAGAGAGAAATAAGAAGCAGAGAAAATGAAGAAGAGAGAGACGGGAATAAGAGGAAAAATAAAGGTAAAAAAAGCGAGAGGAAGAGAAAGACAGAAGGAGAAATACATAATTTTATACGAACCAGCTCTCTCAACTCACGTAGACCAAAAACTGAACTTCTCACTTCTCTGACACTACCTAATATCGTACGTGATAACTGAGTAACCGACGAGTGGATTCACAAATCTTTCACTGTAATGTCTCTCTGTCATCTGGGCATTACATATGCATTTTACATTTACATATGCAGGGACATTTCTTCCAACAACAGCAATATGAACTGGAGATTAAGTTACATGTAGGTAGCAGATACTGACATGCAGGATTAAGAAGGTTAGCCAAGAAAAACGAAGATATTATCGGAGATTGTTAAGGGGGTTGAATGGAGCAATGTGGTTGATATATGTGGTATGCTTTACAATTAAAAATCCTGTCATTATTTTTTTTTATGCTGCCATACGCATAGCGAATTATTCCTTCTAGGGTTTGGTAATTCTTCAGCTCTCCCCATCCCTTACTTTTTCCTTCTTAAATCATTCTCTTCCTGAGATCGTAAATACGTCATTCAATGTTTATATCTCAGGTAATTATCTTCTTTTATGGTTTCCATTGCCGACAATACCTATGTAAAATAAGAAGGCAAATAGAGATTACAGAAAGATAGTCGCACCTTGCTTAATTACACACAAAATTAATACTTAAGTGTTCCCATCAATTCATTCCGTTTTCTCGTTTTTTTAAAAGTATCATTCTATTAATTTGTAAACAACTTTTAAATACTTTGTTAATTAGTATTTATTTTATATGTCTCACCAAGTTCTACCTAAAACAGAATTCATTTTGTTTTGATATTCATAGAATGCAATGTAACACAGGGTAGATTGAAGCATGGCATTACGAAATCCAGTAATCTTCTCTTTGTTATCGAAAATAAAAATTATATAGTTACTTTCAAAGTCCAAAACGAAAAAAGGTTCCCAACGTCATTGTCCGTAGGATTTTCTATTGCAACACAGGGTAGGTTGAAGCGTGGCATTACGAAATCCAGTAATCTCTTTGTTATCGAAAATAAATATTATACAGTTCCTTTCAAAGTCCAAAACGAAAAAAGGTTCCCAACGTCATTGTTCGTAGGATTTTCTATTAAATCAACAGGCAGTAATAGATTTTCTTTCTTCTCACAAAACACAATGTAATGGTAGTTCTAGAGTTATGATTTCAGTGACTTGGTGGAGTACTGACACATATTCCATATAGCGATCTAGACCAGTCGTTCATGCCTTCAGTCTATCATGACTATTGACCGTCCTCGCATTCAGCTGATAGTACTAGTGTCATTTAGATATAGGCTTTCAGATTTTTTGCTTCTAACAAAGAATGCTGTAGCATTGTTCATTTTAAATGAATTTCATTTATGGGCCTGACACCACTATGACTCAGGCCAGATTGTGGGGGAAAGGAGAGGACGTGGAAAGCAAATCAACCAGAGTCTAATGTCAAAGTTAGGATCTTGGCTTTAAGCCTAATGTGACCGAAGAAAAAGCCTGGAAGAATATCGGTCTGGATATCCGGTCGCTGAGATCGAAACCAGGATATTCCGAATACGAAGCCAACGAACACAGGATTCTACTACCTTCATGAATAACTTTTAATTTGATACAAACTGTTGCAAAAGTTTCATCCGCTGCCAAAACTTTAGGGACGTATTTGTCTCAATGTTTTAAAACGTATAATTGAATAATATGCGTCGATATGAAGAATTCAGTAGTGACATTTGGAAAAACACGTGACGTACAAGAAACACCCATAAAGGGAGCCAATTGAAGACTTTTAATGCAAAGTGAAATAACTGTTTGTTTGTTTGGAACAGTTGCTGAATATGGAACAACCTTCACAGGGATATTTTTCTACTGTTTTGGAGTTAAAAAAGGTGATTGTTATATAGGTAATATTATGTCTGCAATTGCCCCCATCATCAATATGTCGGAAATAGTGTGTATGTAATGTATTGAAACAAAATGCTTGTTCGACTGAGCCACACAAACTTGCACTATTTGCACCGGAAGCGTAAGTCAGTGCGGGGTAGTGCCAAGTGGATGTTACATAGAAATACAGAAAGTGAAGATTTCAATGCAAAGCCCGCTCGAACAGCAAGGTTGAACAAAATGCAGGGTAATGGCGGATCAATTGAACGTTTTGTTGTCTTTTCTGTCAAATTAAGAATTAAGCACTGATTCAAGTAGGGTTTACTGACGAGAATGAATTGGAAAGAATGTTATGTAGTGCAGTAAAGCTGAGAAGAATTTCGGTAAATAGATACGTAGAAGAGACAGTACCGGTAATGCCGTATGATATGTCTGCTTTTAAGACTCATTTTCGGTGCTCGAGGTCGATTGTCGAAAATCTACTTATAACATACAATGCTTGTCGTATATATGGATAAACTTTACTTAGAGACTTGCAGCTTCCATGTGCGGAGGTTAACCTGTTTTACAAGCCATATTTCTGATTACAAGCAAGTTAAAATTCGTCTATGAATAAATTTTACTTCGGCCAGCTATTGACCCACATGTGCGCGCTATACCACTCATTACGTTGTAAATAATTGCAAATAAGGTGAAATTTGCCCGTGTCTTTTTCCAAGTACAATCCATGAAACTTACCTTATGCATGTTGTAAATAAATGTTTGTGTGTAATTAGAAAATATATCAAATGCAAATAATATTAACCATCTACCTTATATGTGTAGCAATCATCATGAAACAGAAGTTCTGAATTGATTTCATTTACCATTATCTCCGCTAATTTTTCCATGATAATCTCTCTAAGATCCAGCAGCTTGCAAGTGCAAATTTCAAGAACAAAGCTCTAGTCTCACATTATCAACGCTCAGACAAAACGCAACACGATTGTCAATTGATTACACCAAGCTGCACTCGTCTCGAAGTAGGTGCAGAAAGTTCTTGCAGCAGCTTACACTATTTGCACGAGCACTGACCACACGAATAGCACCTGCCTCTCGAACGCAAACGTTACACTAGTTCAACTAGTGCAGCCCGCTCGAACAGACTTGAAGAATAAACTAATGAAAACAAGGTTGATTGATTTAAATCATGATTTAAATCGCGATTTAAATCAGATGATTCTTTTAATCAATTATTTAAATCATAAAATACATATTTTTTTAAACAGTAGAAATAAAACGCAGTATTTTTAATAATTCTATGGTTGGAATCATATGTAAGCTTTAAAATTAATCTTCCAGTTCCTATGTGATAATAGGCTTTTTGATGTACACCCAAACCGAAGTGATGGTCCTAGCAGTTTAAGAAACTATTTGATTGATTCATTTCATATTACATGCGAAATTTTAGAAGAGAACGTAGGAACCCAATTCACATTATACGTTTACAGTTTGTATTACAAATATGTTTATTTTTTAAATACGTATGAAAACGAACACACAGAAAACAAAAATCCAGTTTTGGTTTACAAAAAAAAAAGGAAGTACTTTTTATTACGCAAAATGTATTTGCATCAAATTATTTAATTTCTTCACAACTTGCTCAAAAATAACTTATTCTTAATGGAAATATAAAGTTTATCTATGCATATGCTGAAGGATGAATATGCAAACTGTGTATCCACTATTGATTTCAATGTATTAAATAGCTTTGAATTTTATCTAAAGCCTTTAAGAAAATTTGGATCAGACCGAATGGATGATGGGAGAATTGGTAGAATGAAGAAAATGGGAGGAAACGAGAGAACCACGAGGAAACCCACGCATACCGTTTTCGTTCACCACGAAGTCTACATGACAGGAGCCGGGATCGTATCAGGAACTCCTAGGACCAGAGGTGAGCGCTCTGCCACTGAGTGACCGTGGCTCCAAAATTAGCTCTCATACTTTATGGAATTTTTTGTCATAAGATGTCCCCAAATTGATAGTACAATTTTGAGAGCTGAAAACTCTTTAACTGAAATGAACTAACATATATAATAAAAAACTTAAATCGTGGAACATTTCGTTTGGGCGATGTACCGTAGAAAAAAGAAGCAATTGATATTATAAAATTTGCTGTTACTTCGGAAGGAAGAAAGGCACAAATGTCATTTCAGAAGGAAAGCTGATACGTAGAAACATTGTAAATCGTTTCTTTTTCGAACTTAATTATGGTGTATACACCTCTGAAACTACTTCATTCATCGTGTACCGACGAAAGTAACGTAGAAGTTTCCTACATGCTGACTTTTTTTTTTTTTTTTGTAAAATAGTTCATAAGATATTTTATAAAATACGCCATATCTTCTTTCCTTTTCAAAACTGTTATAGTTTGTTGTAATTGCCCATTTTTCATGGCAATCTTCCGTACACTGTAAAAAGTGAAAACACGAAATGGATGAAAGTTACCCCGCTTTATGGAGAAACAAAAGTCGAAAATTGGCGTTTTGTTATATTTACTCTTAAATGTGGATATAGTAAAAGCCCTTTAGTGGAAAGACTGGTAATCTTAACTCCATTTTAAAGTTTAACATTTTTCTTTGTAATGACTTAACGTTATCTGAAAATTGGCTGAAACTGGACAAAGTATTTTGTCGGTGAACGTTCAACTTATTTTACGCTTAAAATTCGGTCATTTTCTGATCGAAGTGTCTAAGCTGGCCGTTTTGAGGTTACTACTTTTGTGGATGAAGTTTAAGCCTTAGTTGGATATTTTATAATCCAATAACAGGAGTAAAGTTACTTCTTTGTAACTGAACGCCCCACCATTTTAAGTGTTTATGTTGCTTTTACACTGTGAACAGTGAACAGTTGACTGGTGGATCGAGAATGACATGATTGCATTGGCGGAATCAGGAAATAAGTTGGGTATAAATCTTTACATAGTAGTAAACGTCTCTCTCCTTTCTTTCTCCAGACATTCCTCGTAGTAAATTCTACAACATGTTAATCATTAACCTCCTGCGTAGTAAAATCCTGAATATCACTCTCAAAGCCATAAACAGTAACTGCCTTCGTAGCTAAGTGGCGACAGCATTTGATCAGTGTGCTAGTGGACCCTGGATCGAAACCCGACCACCTGAACTTTTTTAAATCTTAAATTTTAAAGGAACATTACATTTTCTTCTTTTCTACTTTCAAAAAATGTTAAGCTTCAATGAAATACGTTGGAAAAGACATATATGCGCATTTTGAAATTTTACAGAGAGTAAAACGTTCAACCGAAAACTGGCTGAATGTAGGTTAATCCCAAAAGTGGAGGCAACTCAGCTGCCTCCATTTTTTAGATGAACGCTGTGTCTCCAATTTTTACAGTGTAGCGAACGTCACATATTTGTTAATTTTGCTTTAGTGTTTACTGACTACTGTATTTGAAAAGGAAAACTTAACTTAGCAGCTGTCTTAGTGCCGCAAGTTATTTAAATATCTTTTATTTAAATTAAAAAATATCGATTTAAACCAAAAAGATCAACAAAAATGATTTTTTTTAAAAAGAAAATCATGACTTTTTTTCAACAGTGAATGAACGTATACATACATTTTATAATTATAGCTATAAATAGCTTATTTCATCATACCAATGTGTCTTTGTTTCTTTTTGCAAAAGCACTATTACTTGTGTTTACTTATTACTCTGTTTTTACATACACTTCTTTAATTCAGAATGGTTTCCATGCCCTCAAATTTCGCAAACTTAATTTAACTCATTTCCCGATGTCATACAATGATGAAAGTTTGCACGGCGACGTAAGTTGGGTGACAATACAATATTCCATTGTTACTTTCATATATTTCTATATTTTAAAAGCATATTTTATTTTTTAGTAAAAACTTGTTTATCCTAAAATAAATACTAGCCCCCAACGATGTTACGTTTCACTGGTTGCAGAAATATTTTAGTATTTGGATGACAAAACATCAGCGTACAATATATAGGGTAAGGAAAAAGTATCCAAACACCGAAATAACTCGAAAAAACGAAAACAAAAACATTTTTAAAAACATACTTTTCTTAAACAATTCATTCTTAAAAGCAAAACATAATTTTGTTTATGCATGGCTAAAAAGAAAAGCGTTAAGCGCGCCAATTGAAGAATTTATAAAGTGAATGTTTACGAGACAGTACCCTATGATTTTCTGTTTAGTCATGCATAAACAAAATTACTTTTTACTTTTTGGTACGAATTGTTTAAGAAAAGTATGTTTTTAAAAAGTTATTTTATTATTTTCTTTTCATTACAGAAAACTGAGATGACCGTGTTGTGTTATTTATTACTATCTTCATATTTATACATTTAAAGTAACTAGTTACTGCTTTTCTTATTCGAATATTGCTCCTGTGTCCCTGATGCTAATCTATTAATGTTTCTGTATACGTATGATATTCTTCTAAAAAAAATTCTAAATATAGTTCCTTAATATCCAAGAAAAATGGAATGTTCCTTTACTTGTACCACCGAGAGCTTCATTTCTAGAAGGGAATAAACAGAAATATATTTGTTAGTATAATTGAGAATAACTGAGATAATTGAAAATTGCGTCAGATGATATGGCAAATTCATTTTTATGCTGTTTTCTTTAACGCGTGAAGAAAATTATATTTCATTTTGAAGTAAACATTCGCGGACGTTTGTTCTATGGAGCAAAACTACGACATTTCTTAAAATATTTCCGTTGCACTGTTAGTTTGAACTATTGGATACTACATGAGATTCCAGGTAGAAGTAGCCTAGCTCGATTATGCGTTACATGCAAAGAAGAAATAATTTGTTTGTTCTTGCTGAGTACATTAAAGATGCTTAAAATTATTGCCTGTATAATCCACATAGATCTGCGTGAGTTTCAGCATGTTTTCATGGACGTCCTACAAATTTGACGCTCAAATATCATGAGTGATACGGCGTATGTTTTCCATTAGGTCATGTAAAATGTGTGGATCTTGGTATACACCTCTTAATTCTAATTGCTTCAAAGATGAAAGTCGCAGGTCATTACGTGAGGAAAATACGATAGCCACTAACAAGCAAACATACTGATGGAGCAGAAAAATGTTCTAAATTTATTTCTTCCATGACGGTTAGAATGTCAAAATATGTGCACATGCAAATTTTGGCAACGCGAGTGCAATTACTTTGGGATATATCACTGATATATATAATAGGCAGATTCTTGTTTCATGGAGAGTGGAGAAAAAGTGTGGAAATACACTTATATTTGTAAAATGCTGAAAGAAATGGAAATCAAATACATAGTACTGGATACTGGGTTAAAAGCGCTACCTATTGAAGATAATGTTCTTCACAGCCGCCATCTTGAAATTCGCCATATTGAATTTCGATTCGTTTTCTTAAATGGAAAGGGGGTCGTGTAATATGTCATTCTGGGCTTCAATTTTACGGGAAGCATGTTTCCGTCGTCAGTTTTGCCCTAAATGTATTATTGTGAGAGATAATGATATGTGTGACATTAGTATGGGCTACTGATGAAATAGTCTGAAAACACATTTTTTAAAAATAATGAATGAAATGGAAACTAAAAGCATACAAATGCATATATATATGACAATACAATCAGGAACAATTTGTATGCATTTAGGTTTCAATTGCTTCATTACTTCAAAACAAAATGGGTGTTTTTGTGTTATTGCATGACTAATGTCACACACCATTATCTCTCACAATAATACATTTACGGCAATACTGACGTCAGAAACGTGTTTCCCGTAAAATTCAAGCCCAGAATGACATAATATACGACCCCCTTCCTATTTAAGAAAACGAATCGAAATTCAATATGGCGAATTTCAAGATAGCGGCTATGAAGAACGTACTCTTCAATAGGAAGCGCCTTTAACCCAGTATCCAGTACTATGTATTTGATTTTCATTTCTTTAAGCATTTTACAAATATAAGGGTATTTCCACACTTTTTCTTCACTCTGCAGAAACATGAATCTCACGATTATATATATCATTGATATATCCCAAAGTAATTGGGCTCGAATTGAAAAAAAATTCATATGTACATACTGTATTTTGGCATTCTAACCCTCATGGAAGAAAGAAATTTAGAACTTTCTTCTGTCTCATCAGTATGTTTGCTAGTAAGTTGTGACCACTGTCCGTTCTTCAGAGAATGCATCGCGAGTTGTCTTCGGGAACGCCCTCGACGTACAACTTCTGGTTCAGTATGGTTCAAAGCATCTGTACACTTGCTCCTCAGGAGTTACTTGCGCATAAAATTATTCAAAGATGGCCTGATAATCTTCTGACACAGCAGAGAATTGAGAGAGGAGGATAAAGAGACCACAGGCTAGGACCCCCACTGATTCAGGAGTCTCGCCAAAGGTACATCAATAATCTATGTAAATAGTAAGTAATCTAAGGACCGCAGGGAATAGGTAACAGGGGTCCTAAGAGAGTCAATAGCCGAATACTTCTTAAAATCAATGGACACTCAGTTCCCACTTCTTCTCTAATATTTATTTCAAAGAGTAAATCTGGTTTAACATAGATCTGTTTCTTCTATATCCATATTGCTGAACTGCATTTAAATTTTAATATTAATATTGTCATTCAGATCACATCGAGTCAGAATAAACTAAACATTGTCACGCCCACAATCTAAATGTTTATTGTGCACTGTTACTGACACATCTGAATTCCTGCTTGTTCTACTGCTGCCATCTTCCTTACTATCCATCATTCTAGAATACACTGACATAAATTTACAATATTCATGGAATAATAAAAGTTATTGCTACAAATAAATATTTAACCGGAAAGATGGATATCAGATAAAAATATATTTGTCTTTTCCAAGAGATTTGTTTTAAAAAATGTTTGTAAGAAGATAATTACGTTCAATCAATTCCTAATAAATGGACTGTCGCCATAAATATTTCATAAACAATGCACTACTAAATCTGGTCTTCTGCCTCATAATTTATTGTTTTTACCTTCAAGAGTAAATCTTAATTAATATGTTATTTTTAAATGGCTATTTCACATTTTAAAATTTTAACTTAATATTCGTGTACAGCCACTTCATAAATTGTCAGGTTTTGAAAGCTGGTGGCCTTGCCCGTCATTTATACAACATAAAGCGATCGTGATTTTTCGATTGAACCAGATTTTGTTGTCTTTGCTAACACGAATGACAAATAAAATCATCAAAGTTTGTGGGGAGATTCTACAGATATGTAGATGAGAAGAGGAAATGGAGGATGGGTTCAGTACATATGGTCTAAAGCAGCGTTTTATTAGTTGTTTACATTTCAATGAACAAATTCAATAAAACCAGAAGTAGAGAAAAACACTTGGAAACTGATTAATGCCTTTTTGAAAATTGGATTAAATAAGTTTTGTCGTGAGAGATTATCGAATTTTTTAATTCCGCCTGTTATTTTTAATTTCATTTTTCCCTCTCCCTTTCTGTGTTTATACTTCATCAATATATTGCTATATTTAGAAACTGAGCCCAACCTATTGATCATATGTAACATTTTGAATTTTCAGGTTGAGTAATAATTACAATATTAATTATATCTAGTGTTTTTAGGTCCCTTGAAAGTGAAGCTTTAGGAAAAGGGACTTTCTATTCCCACTCATGCTGTCCGTTCGTCCGTGTCCAGAAATTAAATCTCGAGGACTACAAGGTATAGAGAGATGTCGCTGGAAAGGTCTTGGCTAGACTAACTCAGAGTCATTGTATTAGTAAATTTTATAAACACTGCTAAGAGTAAGAAATGTAACATTTAATAGGAATATTCAGGCTGCTTCAGCTACTAACTGTTTGTAATACAACAATTTATAATGTTTTGGATCACGACAAGTAGTTTCTATTGGTTCGTCTTATCTTATTCTCATGCGCAATCTCTCCTACCCATGTACGTAATCTTATCTTCAGTAGTAGGAGAGTTTGCGTAAATTAAGTTAAAAAAAATCATTATCATTAAGCATACAATGACTTACGGTATATCAAAGATTCGTAGCATATAATCGTGTAGAAGATACTAAAGAACATATCGTGTAATTTTTAGACGTTTGCATAGAAAATAGAATTTTAGTGAATTTTTCTTGAACTGTGCGCAATCTTTCCCGAATTTCCCCTAATTCTTCAAATAGCTTCCATTTAATCAGACCTAGGTACTCCAAACTTGGCATAAACATTATTCAACACAATCGAAGAATATTGAAGGGGGAATAAGTTCCCAAATACTCCACTTTTCACCGTTGCCAACCTATTTTCTATAAAATTATTTTTTTCAAATTGTTTCTGCTACTTTACCATACCAGCGCCAAACTTGGCATAAATATTATTTGACACATTAGCAACATACTTAACGTGTTTCCGTCCCCAGTGTTGCCAGTTTTCAGTGTTGCCAGCCCGTGCCCAAAATATATCTCATGAACCATGAGGTGTAGAGACGTGCCTGAGACGTCGTTGGCAAGGTCTTGACTAGATTAGCTCAGAGCCGGCAAATCAATCTTGATTAGTGCAGTAGTTCAGGGCTGCAAAACCATTTTTTTAAAATAATCAATTATTCAAACTGATTCCATTCAGTTAGACTTAGTTGAGCCAAACTTTAGACACAATAGAAAAATACTGTGCGTTGTCAGTATTGGTAGCCTATTTTATAAGAATTAGTAGTTGTGTGGCGAAAATGTTATCAAGAAACCGGAGCCTTTGCGATTATTAGTAGAATCGCAGTTTCAACGTGTTTCTATTTTACAACCCTATGCCGCTAAACATGTTATTGTTCACTGCGTAGATACATAAAAGAAACAACAATGTTATAATTATGGAAATACTGACAAGCGAATAATTTATTGTTTTATATGTATGCGATTATTTCGATGAACATATAACTTGATCTTTACCTCCAATACATTGTTTGCAGATAGGAGGTGGGATTAACCAAGTATTTGTGATTTCCTTAAGTTTTTTCTCATTATATGAAAGTAAATTTAATTTTCAAAATCGAAGATTGTTTATTACGAACCTTTAAATTTTCACAACACATTATCCTTAGTGGAATCTCTCTCTTTGGAGTTTCCCGTCATGTCATAATACCTTTCTAATAACCTTACGAACATTACGTCGATCTCTACACAGACAAAGATATAGGCAGCCATTCATACATCGGCCCGTCGGTTAAGAATAAAGAACTGAGGAAGAACATTTTAGTGTACTGATGGATATTCAAATCGTTCCTGATAATCAATTATTTATTATGAACGACATCCCAATGATGGTAACAACTTTCTAGATGATGGTTCCGCGATTCTCAAGAATGATTTGCCGCCTTTTTGTTTTACATTTACTGATGTTGATCTTGTGTGCTGTCCTAGTTTCTTGCTGTCCTCCATAGATATTGCCTTCTTTAACCGCAAATGCGACTCAAGAAAAGTGCTTCTTTCTCTTAGGCTTCCACGAAATATTCAAAAAACCTTATTAACCGATTTCAAAGATTCACACAAAATCCCATTTGTCTCTTTCTTTTATTTGGAATCCATAATGAAATCGCGCAACTATATGAACACTTACAAGGAAGGGTACCCAGGTGCACCCCGATTGTAATAAGATTGCACAGACATAGAGAACATTGAAAAAGAAGCGACACGTATTTTTTATATCGGCCAACAGCCGCATTGAAAGGGTCAAATACGGGCATAAACATGGGGTCAAAATGAGATTGGGTGGGATATTGCGAGAAGGAGAAGATTTATCGGAAAAGGTTAAATGTACGAAATACTACCCATAGTCGACGCACGACAATGAGCTAGCACGCACCCATGCGAAGAAAGCAGAACATCCAGAAATGGACCAATCACGTGTACAACATTGCCACAATGTGCTACGGAAATGAGCGAAGAGGATGGCAAGGAGCAAGAAGAAAGAAGAAACGAAAACGGAAAATACGTGTTTTTGCTTTGGGTACATACGTCGCCGTATGCGAAAGAGACGCAGCTTCATCTCAATGTAAGATGGGAGAACACGCAGAAGAATGCAAACGCCGTGCGTACAGGCAACCAGCGAAATAGTATTGCACAGTGGGTGGCATATATCGCGTAATGGGAACAACGATGAGATGCATGCTGGAAATGTGTGTGGGCAGTAGTAACACAAAAACAGAAATGCATTGCACAGTAGATTGTAATAGCAGGTGGTCCACATATGTAAGAAAAAGAGCAACAGTAATATCAGTACCACGCATGAGTATCAACATGACATCACTACCAAAAAAAAATACGCGTACATATGTACGTATAACATAACAGTATGCAGGGGTGTATGCTGGAAAAAAGTCGCTCACACCTGATAAGTAACCCAAAAATGAAATTTCAGCAAGAAATCGTCCAAACAAAAACAGTGTTGGCACCACGAACACTTGATGATGGACGGGTTCTGACACTTTGCTGCGCAGACCAATGACGTCAACTGATGAAAACACATCTTAGTTTGCAATAATTGTACAAGACTCTGTTATGAGATCTTTCGATATATCAATGATTTTGAATACATATTGAAAAAAAATATTTCATTATTTACTAGAAAACATAGCAAGTAACTCAGGTTACCAGGTTGCATACGGTTACCAGGTTGCATAATACTCACTTTGATCCTTCTCTTACTGTACTTGCATATTCATCAAATGTAATGCAAAGTGCTCTAATGTAACACTTATTTAAATGTTGTGTGCAAAATCCTATCCTCCGGAAACTATTTCTTGAACAAATCATGGGTCGCGGTGGCGAAGAGGTAGAGCGTTCACCTCTGGTCATCGGTTCGATTCTAGCTCATGCCATGTGGGCTTTGTGGTGGACGAACAATATGTATGTGGACTTTCTCGTTTTCCCCCCCAATTCCTCCTACTTTCTTCACTCCACCAATTATCCCATCATCATCCATTCGGCGTGAACCAAATTTGCCTAAAGCCTTACTAAAATTTAAATTCAAATTGAACAAATCATTACAACACAATCCTTCATGCTATGAAAACTTATCCAATCTCAAAAAATCTCTAAGTAACAATAACAAAATAATTAATAGTATATATTATTATTGCGTTATAAATAAAATAAGAAGAACGAAATGGGAATGCTTTGTATTCGATAGTTGAAGTACAAACAATATTTTTGTCCTTGTTGTCTTGTATTATCGTGAATTATTTTACACGATTTAAAGAAAACCTTGGAAAAGTTTTCAAGTAGCAAATGAAAATTGTATTTTTGTGAATATGTTAAATATCTACAAGTGTTAAAATTACTAGTGAAGAATATAAAATTATATTATGTTGTTGAAAATAGGATCTACTTAGATACATACTTAAATGTATTTTCATTTTGTGGGTATTACACACGTTTACATTTTTTAAAAGTCTTAACCATCATATGAATCGTGTAGCGTAGAATTACCGGAACATAATTAGTTTATACTCGTATTTCTTAACTGAATGTCCACTCGTGGAACTGAATCTCTATATGATTTCTATAATGGATTTATGGATAGGTTTATTGATGATTGAAGTATCTCATTGACCGTATTATGCGATCACAGTTATTCTTATCGCTTACTCCGATTGTTGATTGGAGAGAAACATATTACTATAATAGATATTGATAACTACTTAGCTTAAATATTTAGCATAAATAATTACTTAGTTAAAGCCCAACTCTACTTTAATTACTGTTAAATAACAAAGTTTTGGACGAGTTAACTGCATTCCCATAAACAAGAAACATGATTTGTAATATCTGCAGCGACTTTAGTTAATACTTTGAACCTTATAGTTCTAACTTTTAGAAGATGATTTACGTTTTTCTTTGTTTGTTTGTTTTTACACCTACTTATCATCTAAGGAGTGAGAAATCATTGCAAATTTGAATAACAAAATTGAGTATTTTTATCTAACCTTTCCATCATACTCCTTTGTTCTCACTTGTTTGCTTACAAGAGATTCAGAACACAATATAGTAAAAATACTAGTTGTTCACTGAAAGTATTTTAGATTTTAAATGTACTATGAACAGGTTTTCACAATTTCTAGAGCACACCTAAATTTATTTTGATTTGTAGTACTTATAAAATATTTTAACAAGGAATATTTAGAAAAATCAAATTGATTTGTGCACAAGAGGCCAGAGCTCCTAAGTCGCTAGACTTCTTTTTTATTTGGTTACGATTATTAAATGTAATTAAGTAACGAATATTTTTATACGCCTTTAACTTAGGATTTAACATTTTTCTACAAACCTGCATCTTAACCTGATATTTTTGGAACCTATGCCGCCATTTTAGTGATAAGCAGTTTTCTAGATGTGTAATGAATAACTTTGATAAAGAAGAAAACACCATGACGTTATGGAAAAATATAACAATTCAAAAGTAATTTTCATCCGATAATGTGACCAATTAAAGTAGAAATACATTCACGATATACCATATTCTGTATTATTATTTTTTATTTATTTATTTTGGGACCCACATTTCACCCCTGCCTCTTTGTATTCTTAACACGTATCAAGTTATGCACTTTCAGAGTCGTGCAGTACGATCCGTTTTGATCTTCTTGCCTTGGGGCAGGCATGTCGCCAGAGATTCATGGATTGCCGGAGTTCCGGCATTCCAAGAAGCTCCTATACTCCATCAGTTTAAGACTTCTGGGATTGCGGGACGGGCTTTTGCCAGGCGTCCAGAATGTTCTCCTGGCCTTGTTTGCTGTACCTATTTTTATTTGCTTGGGAGGGAACCTATCTACTATATCCTCAATTTTATTGTAAAAACATAGAACAAAGATTATATAATACATTTACTTAAGTACAG
The DNA here is from genome assembly GCA_022664845.1 of Lepisma saccharinum. Lineage (NCBI taxonomy): Eukaryota > Metazoa > Arthropoda > Insecta > Zygentoma > Lepismatidae > Lepisma > Lepisma saccharinum. The sequence goes on along the minus strand of JAGDQP010007509.1, from coordinate 9,124 downwards.
ACATCACATGGACAACACAGACGAGACAAACATAGACTTGAGCTTCTTCTTCTTTTCTTCTTATTCTCAATTCCTGTAAGTACAAAAGAAGGGATTTAGTTAGGTAAGATGCGCATGGGTTTGAAAGTTTTTTTCGCTATCCCTCCTTGGTATCCACTTCCCTTCTTCTGCCACTGATTTTTATCGTAGTTCATTGTACGTTAAAGTATCCTATCACTTCTTCTTCTGTCACTACTTGCACTATTAGCCCTTCTTCCACATTCACTCATCCACACTCACATTTCTGCACTACCGTTCCTTCTGGATTCCAAAAGTTAGCGTAATTATAGTTGCCACTAATTAAGTTACACTTGAACATTTATACTTGGTTCCCCATCACCAAACAAATTTACATTTATCACTTCACGAACGTCCTTTTTACGGATTCCGCCACAAGGTGCTCTTCTACCGTGTTCCGACAGGATCATTTATTCATGTCCTTTGCTGTTTTTGTCATAGGTCCGATTCACGGTAGATGCAGTCGTCGCGGCCTCGCGAACGCGCACACACGCCAGTCAGTAGGGCCATCTTCCCTTGTATTGTTATTTATTTTTTATGTGCTGGGTGGTCCACACCATTTCTAAAGTTCTTTTTATGATAATCTGAAACTTTTTGAGTTAACTCTCTGAGGGCCGCCGCAAGTTCCGGGTTCGCAGAACCTCCACGACAGGCATTCCCTTAAGGAGTTTTCTTTCTTCCACCACAAGGTGCTCTGTCTCTCTGCAATGCAGATTTATGTGTTCTGGCATGGCCACCACTCCACGTGTATGACATAGGTTATCTTCTACAATATTCATTGCATGTAACTTCTGACAAAAGGAGCCATGGCCCGTCAGGAAGTGCATCAGCCCACCAGTGATATCCAAGTTCAGTTCCATTCGCTCTTTAATATCCGGAAAAATGGAGTACAGTCTTCTTCCTTTTTCAGTTGTATTCCACAATTCCTGCCACGCACTATTTATAGCTGACTTCAGCTTTAGTCTCAGCTGGTCTATGTAGGATGTTAACGACTTTATCCTGAATGTCTTTTTTGATCCAGTACATGGCTCCTATCTTCTTAACCTGGAAAAGGAATTGGGGGATTGCCAGCGCGACCTGGAGTGCCTCGACCGATGTCGTCCTATATGCGTCTGACAGTCGTAAAAGTATTTGACGTTGAGCTCTGTCTATAATCTGTTTTTGCCTTTTATTATCGAGTCTATGGCACCATACCCTAGCCGCGTATCCCACTATTGCTCTTATGATGGTATCATGATAAATGCGTATTACTTTCATCGGTATTGTTAGATTGTTTACTGCTATTTTAACCAATTTGTGTGAAATGTTTATTGCCTTATTTATTGTTATACTTGTGTGCATTCTGAAGTCAAGTTTTGCGTCCAGAATTAGTCCTAAGTATTTTAGATACTTCTCTCGTTTAATTGTTTTACCATTTACTTAAAGTATAGGTCCTCTATTGTAATTTAGTTTTCCTTTGAATAATACATATTTCGTTTTTTCGGAAGATATTGTTAATTTATTTGCTTTACACCATGATGTAATCATTTCTATTACATTGTTTGCTTTTGTTTGAATTTCCAGTCCACTGTTTCCCTTGATCACCGCAGCCAGGTCGTCCGCGTATCCCACCACCCTCTCTACCTGGTGCATTCCATTCAATACCTCCAAGCACGGCTGAAATACTAGGTCCCAAAAGATCGGACCCAGCATCGAGCCCTGTGGGCATCCTCTTTTAGGAGTCTTAACCACAACTCCGTCCACTGTATCTACTTCGTTTTTTCGATCCTGAAAGTAATTTTGTATTAACTTCCATAGTTTCCTGTTGGTTTTAAGATGTCTTATTTCTTCTGACAATGAGGGCCACCATAATTTATTTAATTTTCCCTTAATATAGAAGAAAATTCCAATTACATATTTGCAGATTTCGTCTCTTAAAGCATATATGTTACTACACAATTCGTTGATAGCATCCTCTGTAGATCTTTGGGGCGAAAGCCGTACTGTAATTTGCAGTTCTCCAGGTTATCTCTTTTTTATTTATTTTTATAGCCAATATATATATATATATTAAATTTTGCTTATTGTATTCAAGAGGCATATAGGTCTATAAGATTTTGGATTAAGTTTATCTTTGTCCTCACTTTTTAAGAAGATTACCAAATTTGCTACCTTCCATGGTTTCGGAAAATTGACTGTTCTATGCATTAATTAAACAATCTGGTTAAATAAGGGATCCATATATCAACATTATTTCTAAAAATTTCATTTTTTATCTGATCTGGTCTTGGGGCCTTCCGTAGTTTTAATTTCTCTAAAGCTTCCATCACCTGATCATTAGTTACAAGGAGGTCATCGGGGTTATCATTTTCATTACTTGGGACTTCTTTGGCTTTATTCCTTATCCTTGAGTTGTCTTCATTGTCATCCTCTATTCGGTCGTCCGGAATAATTTCTGATAAACAATTCTATGATGTCTTTACAATTTGTGGTAAATTGCCCTGAATCATCCTTGAGGATATTCATAGCACTCTTTGTTTTAATCTTGGACATAATGATCTTATATAACATGCCCCAGACATCTTGTTGTAAATTTTATTAAATAAACTTACTCCATGTGTTCTTCTTACTTTCTTTTAATTCCGTTTCAAATTGTTGCTTTATTCTCTTATACGTCTGTAAACTTGCTGATCTTAATGCGTGATCCCCGGCTGCCCTGTAGCTCTTCCTGCTAGCTTTCATCTTCCTCATCAATCGGTTCAGACTCTCCGTCCAAAAAGGCTTTCTTTTATCATTTGTCTGTTTTTTCTTAGGTGTTGAATTTTCTGTTGCGCTCCAAATTGCTTCCTCAAGCTCCAGGGTGAGTTTTTGAACGTCACAATTTCTGTGAATTTGTGGTAATACAAGAATCGTTATCTATGAAAGTTTTCTTGTTTACTTTATTTATGTTATAGTTGAATTTACTATCCTCGTTGGATATTTCGTAATTTAATTTGTTTTTTTCGTCATTCACATCAAAGCGGATGACGTTGTAAGCACTAGAAGTCGCGTGCTCGTCCACGGACGAGTTACATATACGATTATATATTTCCCTTTGCCAAAGTTACGTCAATATTAGACCCCGCTCCAGCCCTGCCCATGTACGTAAGTGGTTGACCTTCTCTGATTATAACAGTAAGATTGTGCTGTTCAACCAACTTCTCGAACTTCTCACCATTTTCGTCCGCATTTGTGCAGTGCCAGAGAGGAGACTTAGTATTAAAATCCCCCAAAATGATGGTATTTTTCATTTGCATTCCATTCATTATATTATCTATTTTCTGTACAACAACCTCGCTCGGGAGGGAAAACTGACAATAAATATTCACTATGGTTGCTTTATAATTTCCCCTGGAAACATCCACACACAGGGTCCATTAATCTGCATATCTTAAGTGTGTTAAAGCATCTATGTTCCTGTTGAATATTACAACTGCTACCATGGGAGTTGGATCCTTAGACAGTATTGCTACGACGCTAACTGGCATATTAACTATTTCCCTTTAAATGTGTATGGTTCTTGGAGGCATGCCACGTCCACACATTCCTTCTCACAATAGTGTCTGATTTCTGCTGTTGCGAGTTTTGATCTATCCAGATTTACTTGTACTATCTTGAACATAACTATGGCTGTCGTGTGTGGACGCAGCATGCTGGGAAATTCTCTACTGGATTAAATACAATCCTTCCATACGCCATAACGAACTGCCTATACAATGTTATTCAGTTGGAAAGATTCCTCCTTCCTCTCAAAAACTTTGTGAATAAACGCTAACAGGTCTTGTCGGTCAGTGGCCATTGGACCTCAGATTAATTTTGTCCACCTCTTCGATCACCGGGAACGTTATGGTTTTCACATTGTGATAGTAAATTCTTGTTATCACTCTTAAGGCCACCGTCAGAGTTTGTGGTTCCTCAAGCCTGGTTAGAATATAGTTTAAATTAAGGTTTTCATAGAGTATTTTTGGGTCAGAGTCAACTTTTCTTCTTTTTTTTTCTTCTACCAGCTGGTCATCTAGTCTGTTTTCCTTATCTATTTCCTGAATGCCTGGATATATTGTTTGTTCTATCTCCTCTTCCTGCTCAGTGGTTGGTTTCTTGCCATTTTTCTTCTTATAAAGTCTTAATATCCAGGTTTTCCAGCTTCATCTTTTCTTTTCCGTATTTGTTTGTTTGTTTTATCCTTTCTCATTGATTACACCTACTAATTCTTCTTTGTTTTCTTAATTTCTTCTTTATTTTTTATGTGTTGAATTTTATTTTCAAATACCTTTATTTTCTCCAGAACTTCATACGGATCTCCTTTCCATAGGCCCACACCTACTGGTGGTACTGTAATATTCTTCCTTATATCTCCCTCTAGTTCTGAAAGCAACTCCAATGTTAACCCCAAGTCCTTCAGAAAGTGTTCTTTACTTGATTCAACGTGCATAAATCCACACCCATACCTGTTTTTTGAAACGTAGAGCTTTAAGAGTTTGTTATTTTCAAGCTCAATAAGTTCATGCTCCATTTAATTAACGCCAAAAAATATGTGATAAGGCCACCATTTGCGCAAATCCTCTCGGAAATGTTGTTAGGCTCGAGTTTATGAAATGTAGTACAACCTGATTACTCTCCTCAAGATTTATGTATCCAGATCTTATGGCCTTTTGTGCACAAATCAATTTGATTTTTTTTTTCAAATATTCCTTGTTAAAATATTTTATAAGTACTACAAATCAAAATAAATGTAGGTGTTCTCTAGAAATTGTGAAAACCTGTTCACAGTACATTGGAAATCTAAAATACTTTCAGTGAACAGCTAATATTTTTACTATATTGTGTCCTGAATCTCTTTTAAGCCTTGTACAATTATTGCAAACTAAGATGTGATGCTTATTCGCAAACAAACGGCTAAGTGACATTTTCAAATTTACAAAAATCACGAGTACCTTTATATATATAAGAAGAAAAATATGAGGCACAAAATATTAATACTTTGCACGAGCACATGCTAGACTAAAGTCCGCATTTGTGCGAAGTATGAATATTTTATGCCTTATATTTTTCCTGTTATACATAAACATGTGCTCGTGTTTTTTTTTTTTTTAATTTGAAAATGTCACTTAGACGTTTGTTCGCGCATAAGCTTCATGTATTGAATCCGTCTGCAAATGAATATGTCAATGTACTTAGTTATTAATTTCTGTAGAAAAATACTAGAAAGAAATATCTTTCTAGAAGGAGTCAATAACACTAGTGTTAAAGAAAGTTCCAGTTCCTGATATTCTCAATTCTTGTGCTCTTATTCCATTCATTTTGCTCACCAGAGCAAACGAAGAAGCAGCATCAACAGCAAAGGATGTCGCTGAAAAGTGAAACCTTTGTTCTTGCACACTTTTCCACGTCGTCGGCTTTGAAACTACACAGATATCTACAATGAGTCTGTCGTCTTGAAAACTAGCTCGGGTGAGGGTAAGGGAGTGTGAGGGTTAAGACAGGGGAAGAAGGATGCTGGAGGGTTGTTAATTAATTCCTATCAGAAACTTCAGTTCAACAGATCTTTACACAGTCTAAAAGGTCTTGCTCCTCTTTCTTTTTCCCTTTCTCTTTCTTCTCTTGATGGCAATGGCGTCGAATATCTTTCAACTCAGAAAGAAAGGAACATTAATTCACAGTGGAAAGGAAAAAATATTTAATAGAGTCATGTGGTACAGGAGAAACACACAAAAGGAGATCCTTACATTAGAAAATTCTCTAATGGTATTTTGTCTTGTACATTATTACACTGAACAGGAAACGCACTAGTAAATCCAACAAGAATGGAAATTAAGAACACACTTTGTTAATTACCCTCGCAAATTCAGCGTTCCTTTCTACTCAACCTCGCTGTTGAATTAATGTATTTCCAACATACATTTAAGTGGAAAAGAAACTCAATATTTATATTTGGGTGATTGGGATCAGATCAGATCATTTAAATTCGTAGTTTTCTTATAATTTCGTAACTAGTTTAATATAAAGTTCAAACTTGAAACTAAGTCAAATGGAAACCTTCACCGAATGAATTACACACCCACTGACTCCTCATTCATTTTTATATATTTAAGAACTCGAAGCTTGATTTCTAATGATTGCAAGTATAACAGTTCGTCAGTTTTAATTGATTCAATCAGATAATAGCATTTGATTATAGGAAACTTTCGATCGCCTACCATCAACTATGACAAACGTTTTTTTCTTTCTTTTATTGTTTCCACAACAGTAAGCTTTTAAATGGACGCAATGATGCACGGGAGAAACGTATGAAACTGAAGACTACCAAGCCAAGCTTTAGAAGTCATGGTGTGCATCTGTAAGACTAATTTCGTTGATGGAGATGATTCAAAACCAGTTCATGTGTTTTACGACCCATTATGAGAAGACATTGCTCAGAAAGAGAGAAGAGAATGAGACTTCCAAGAGAATTCAGGGATTCACTTGCTTCTATAAGTAGTAGAGTAGGCCGATTTTTTTTTTTTTTTTTAATGTTGGGGTTCGAATTGTCGTAAAAGTTGTGCATTGGTACCAAAAAAAGTCATGCCGAATATGGCCGTCTTAAAGCAATATTTAACCAGACCCCTGGACCCCTAATAAGCCCAATTGTTTTTTTTCTAAACAAGGAATAAAAATATTATACCAGTTTCTAGATTTTGGGTTTGAGTAGTTACGAAAACTTGTGCATTGGTACGAAATTTAACCATGTCAGATGTGGTGGCCCTTCTTGGCCATCAAGCGTTTACACTAAAATTTTCGCGGGCTTAGGGGCCCGCCTAGATATTTTTTGATCCGGCTGTGTTTCAACAAACAAACATAACGCAACATTCTACAACTTTTGCACGCTACTCAAACTCAATTTTTTTTAAAAATATAGGCCGTTTAGGGCCTCGCACGAAAAAAGTATTAAAACGTTTTGTTTAAGAACCGCGCAAACGTTATATAATGTTATGTTATATTTGGACGCCCCAAACACAGCCGGATCAAAAAATATTTACCCGGGTCATGGGGACCCGAGAAAATGATAATTTTGAAACGGGACTTTTTTTTCTTTTCTTTTTTTTTTCAGAAATTTGAATTTGAGTTGCGTGCAAAAGTTGTAGAATGTTTGTTCGCCGAAATACAGCCAGATCAAAAAATATTAAGTCAGGTCTCTCAGCCCGCGAAAATTTTAGTTTAAAAACGGACAGAAATGCTTGACGGTCAAGAAGGGCCACATTTTGCACGGCTAAATTTCGTACAATGCACAACGTTTCATAACTACTCGAACCAAAAAGTCTGGAAACTGGTATAATATTTTTATTCCTTTTTTTTACCAAAAACAATTGGCTCCTTTAGTGGTCCAGGGGCTCGGTAAAATATTGTTTTAGGACAGCCATATTTGGCATGGCTTTATTTGGTACCAATGCACAACTACTGATGACAACTCGAACCCCAGTGTTTAAAAAAGTCGGCCCACCTTAATAAGTAGCCCAGTTGCTAAACCATCTATTCGCAGTATGTTACGTTTCCAGATGATACGATGAAATTTGCAAATTTATTACCTGGGAATTGATTTTTTTATGATTTAAAGGGTAAATAACGAAGCTCTTACCCTGGTCATTGATTGGTATCGAAACCTAACAGTTTTCTCTAAAGTTATTAGCAATAAAGCATTAAGTAGCAATTGTACAATCATTGTTCTGATGTTGAATTAAAATTATGCCTCAAATATATTATACAAACTAATGCTAACGAATATAAAATCAACGTCAGTATAATTAAGAAGCACTCTACAGACATGCACACCAAGGTCTGAGCCAGAGATGTCTAGAATACATAAAATACATTCAAATACCCACGCTAAAAAATAAAACTAACAAGCTGTAGAACGGTAGAATCTTTAGCAATATTGTCATAAATTACGAGGATTCGGAGAGTCATCATATAACGCTGTATCAGAATTGCATCTCGATTTTCAGTTTGTGAAATCGATTTCCGACTTTTTAATTTAATAATTTAGCTATACTTTTAACTATGGTTTAATATGACTCTTAGCTGGGGAAATGAATCAAATTAAACATAATTCATTATGGATCAGACTTGTTTAAAATGCTAAAAATCAAGTGACATTCTGCGATAGCGGTTGATCATACCAGCAATAAATTGTGACATTAATTTGATTATATTTGCCAATGATCTTTCACAAATACTGATTAACATAGTCTATTTGCTTATCAATTATGCAGCAGAGGGTACCAACTCTGCTTTGCGCATATTTCTTGTAACCAAATAATCTCAAGTGTAACGGTTAAAACCGTTACTCGATTTCGTTAAATTTGGTTTAGTGGTCTAGACTGAAATAGGGTATCACTAAACTGGGAAGAATGCGTAGAAATACACAGCATATCATCGAGATATTATACTGTTACCGAAAGAAGCTAAGATCCCAAGAATTGAATTGAATTACATTTATTTTAAGATCTTTGGATGATGGCCGTATAGATGATGATGGGATAAAAAAAAGTGGGAGGAAACGAGAGTACCCCGAGAAAACCCACGAACACGGTGTTTGTCCACCAGAAAGCTCACATGGCATGAGCAGGGATCGATCCGCCGACCCCTAGCACCAGAGGTGAGCGCTCTACCAACTGAGCCACCGTTAATTCAAATGCAGACTGATAAGGCTGAAGCAAGTTGATGGAATTTTGTACTTATTTAACAATCCACCAAAGCAATATTTCACCTTTACTTTAGATAACTTCAGCCTTAATGTAATGCTTCTTGTCATGACAGAACTGAACACAATAAATAACGGCATGAGTTACAAACAAAAGAGCCAAGTATAAGGCAAAATGTTATTTCTGTTTCGAGAATGTAATACCAATAAACGCTCATGAATTGTTCAGATGTTAATGTATGATTTAATCTATCTCTTTTCCTTTATCGTATGGATAAGGGTATTACTGAACTATATACTTAGTGGTCATATCAACTATCAAGTTATCTAGTATAATGCACTCAACTAAGAACGAAATCCTCTTAATCTTAT
>JAGDQP010007508.1:24376-66930 GCA_022664845.1 Lepisma saccharinum | reverse complement strand
ATATATATATATATATATATATATATGTAATGAAGACCAAGATACGAACAGTGCAGTGATAGATAAGAAAAAATTAAAAAGTAACAAAAGAATTAAATATACTGTTAAAAGTTGCGAAATTTCAGAATAATATAAGATGAGTTCGCCAATAGTCGACCGCTGAAATAAAATCTTACTTCTAAACACTTTCAGAGTATGAAGATTTCAACATATTTGGAACAAATTAATTATATACGTCATTTTGGTTATCTTCTACCCTACTGTTCATTAAATTCTAACTTTTTTTTATCTTACAGCGATATAAAAAATGTTTTACGAAAACTCGTCAAAATTCCCACTTTTCGACCATCATCGCGCAATAGTCGACCGCCTTGATCCCATTAATCGACTACATGTAATTTCTATAGTTTCTATTTGCGTTAAAGTCACTGATTTATATTGATGATATTTGCAAACTGCAATATTTTGTGAAGTTTGACATTCGGGAAGTTCTGGGTTCGATCCGAGCGACCGACCATCCTGAATGAGGTTTTTCCAGTTTTTTCCTCAGTCACACCAGGCAAATGCCGGGATGGCACATTCAACATAGACCCTGGGCGATACATTTCCGAATCCTTTTGCTGCTCCCGTCCCGGCCTGAGCCTCAGTCGCCTAAAGGCCATAAATAAAATCTTTAAAAAATGTGAGGTTTGAAGTTGACAAAACTATAGCATAATTTTCGTTCAATTTTCTGACTATTAGGTTTTCCTCGTAGTGAATATAAACAAATGAATTTTGTTTCTGAATTTATGAGGGTTATTAGTTTGACACATTGGTTCCAGTCAACGTTGGCATTAGGTAATTTTATTTGGAATAGTCGATTTGAATTTTTAAAAAAAGTTCTTCACGTGTAGAGCAGGTTTCTCTCTTGAAGATGACTAGGTTTCTCTCCCGCGTTAAATTTCTCTCCTGTCTTAAGGCGCTAGTAAACTGTCGAGTTTGCTGATCAGCTTGCTCGCTCGAACTTCCTCGATGAGCAAACTCGACAGTGTACTAGCGCCGTACACTGACGACCTTACTCGTCGAGGAAACTCAGGCGAGCAAGCTGATCAGCAAGTTCGAGAGCGTAATAGCGAAAAAAAAATCGTCAAGCTTGCTCAAGGGCAGGCTCGTCGAGCAAACTGGACAACATTTGGATAGACTAAATTTCCTCTGGCAGGGAAATACGACAAAGGAAACTCAACAACAAGCGCGATAGTGTAATAACGGAAAGTGTACTTGAGCTTCCTCGAAGAACTTACTCGTGGAGCAAACAGTACCTTTATGTGAGCGTGTTATGTTTTTGGTTATTTTCTCATTTGTGGTAAGAGCAAATTCCAGATTCTGATATTACAAATTCTGAAGAAACTAGTTTAGAACATATTTATGCTAAGGATTGACGTTCGTATTTTTTTTAAAGCAAAAATATGCACCGCAAAGCAACGCCAGCAGTTAGTTGTAATAACAAGTGGTGCAAAGAGATGGTTTTTGGTACATTCCTTTACAGGTGCCAACTAAAACAATGTGAAAATCCGACGATTGTGACCGTTTGTCGATTGTCTGCGTATGAGTTGAGTAGCTTGAATTGATTTTAGGCAGTAAAGAAAAAGCGATATCAATGATTTTGTAGGCGATCGTATATCGTATTTCACATCTTGATTAATCTGATCTGCAAAACTGGTAACGGAAAGTACTGTGTAAGAACATCTGGAAGTTATACAATATAATTTTTATAATACGCATGTTAGCAATAGCCTACTTTACCGTTATGTGTTGTTTAAATCAGTTACTTGGTATAATCTGCACAAAGAAATACCGCGAGACTTTCCCATGCACCGTCAGATAAAACGGCACATCGGAGATGAAATTATTTGTTACATTGGTCGTAACCAACTGGTTTATCCACGTTTTCCAAAGAAAAATCGTTAATAATCACTCCACATCCCGCGCCTATGGTTCCATCGCCGTAGTCACTTACGTCTTGTTCGTTGTGCTGTTCTTCTACAGGAGCCATGGCTGTCTTCTTCACTTTTTTCTTTGGATTTTCCAGCTTCTTCGTTTTCTTTGCTTCTCTTTCATCCCTTTCACGTGTGCTGTGCTTTCTGACCTGCTGTCTGGTTCACTTGGTCCAGTAATAGCATTCCTTTCGATCGTTAAAGGTATAATTTGAATGTACTTTGTTAATTGCTGTTCTGCTGATAAAGTAACCAGATCATCTGTAGGGGGTTCTTTGGGACGAGGGGTATCATCAGCTTCCTGGACATCCTCCATTTGTTTAATTTCACACTGTGGATTTGATGCGTTTTCTTGATCATCATTTGATGGCACAAATGCTGGGATGGGTGGGACCAAAGCTTTCTTTATTGGAAAATTTAAATCGGATTATTTTTTTTTAATTTGGGGACCCGCCTTCCACTCCTGTCTCTCTGCATTCTTTGCAAAGAATAGGTTGTGTACTTTCGGGGACGTACAGCACGAGCAGTTGTTCGCTCTCCCCATTCTGGGACAGGCTGGCCCTGGAGATTCTTGGATTGCCGGAATTCCGGCACTCCAAGAAGCTCCTATGTTCCTTCAGTTTAGACTTCAGGTATTGCGGGAGGGACTTTTGACCAGGCATCCAAGGTTCTCCTGATCTTTAGTTCATGTTTAGAACATTTGTTTTTGAGGGGGGTCCCTACATACCATATTTGCAATTTCATTATTAAAAGAAACATTGATACAACATAGCATTTAGGACAAACACATGGACAACACACGGACTTCACAATGACAACACAAACATGGACTTGATTCGGCATCTTCTTCTTTTGCTGCCCCTGCAACGAGATAAGAGAGGAATTTTAGGATCGAATTGAGCGTGGGAATGTTGTTTCGCCCACAAAGTTTTTTTCCGCTTCTCCTTCCTAGTTGTTTTCTTTACTGTTATCTTCCTCTTCCTCACTCACCATAGGGTTTAGGTTGTTTTCACTTGCCTCACTTTTACTCACTTCATTTACACTTGTATTCCTTGGGAGATAGGGGGACATTGGCAAACAATGGCAGTAGAAATGATGCTCTCCTACATAGTTTGTATGAGAATGTAAGTGTTGTTTGGTTGTTAAATATTTTAATTATTATATGTTATACTATTTCACTACAAATTCCCGCCACCACATTTATTCAACACGCACACGATGAGCGTCCTTTGTGCCGGAGTTCCTGCACAAGGCACTCTAATTTGTAACTGGCTTCCAGCGGCAAATCATTCACTTTATTTACTGATAATCATGTTCTAATTAGTTATTCCATATAGTTTTATTTAGGTTACTTATTTACTTTTGGGTTGTTTTTAACATAGCTGGATGGTTATTTGTCCACGTTTAGATACATAATGTTCGTTCGAGATGCTTACTTGGCACCCGCGCGACGCCGCACGCACACGACATGCTCACGCCTCACGAAACCCGTAATCGTTAATCTTCTATATTAAGTTTATTTATCCTTATATCTATATCACCTTCCCCTCATAACTTTCTCTTTGTAGTACCTTGAGATATTTTATGTCAGCTCCTGAAGTATCGGGGCGAGTTCCGGTGTTCGCAGGACCTCTGCAGTGTTTACATTCCTTATTCTATTTCTTAGATCCAATACCAAATTTTCAGTTTCGGTACATCTTACTTGTTAGTACTATATGTTCTGGTGTAGCTATTGTATTGCTGGTATGACATAGATTATCTTCAACAAGTTTTAAGTTCTCTTAGTTTCTGGCGGTATGGGTCGTGTCCCGTGAGGTAATGTATCATTCCTCCACTGGCTTCCAGGTGCACTTCCAATCTTCCATCCACTTCCGGAAAGATGCCATAGAGTCTTCTTGCTTTGGAGCTATTTTCCCAGAAACGTTGCCATGCACGGACTATTTCCCTTGTTAGTTCTTCTTTATTGTTGATTTCCGTACGTATGATTTCTCTTATTTTGTCGTTGTTGTTTTCAGTCAGTACATGGTTCCGTGTTGTTTAATTTGAAGAGGCATCGGCAGGGTTACGGTCGCTACCTGGAATACTTCCACCGGAGTGGTTCGATAGGCTCCAGTTAGCCTTATTAGCAATTGCCTTTGGGCTCTGTTCACTATTTGAGATTTTTTTATATCATCCATCCGGTGGCTCCAGGCACTGGCCGCGTAACACATTACTGCTCTAATCACTTGGTCGTGGTACAGCCTTATAATTCTTGTCTGTATTTTTAGTTTATTTGTGGCAATAGTTATAAGTTTATGGGTAATTTTAATTGGTTTATTCGTTACATTTGTTGTATGTTTTTTAAAATTTAGTTTTTCATCTACTATGAGGCTTAGATATTTATAATGTTTTTCTCTTTTTATTGATATGTTATTAATTTTAATTATGGGGCCCCTGTTAAAATTTAGCTTTCCTTTAAATAATACATACTTTGTTTTTTCTGCTGACATAGTCAATTTGTTATTGCTGCACCACGTTACCATTTCGTTGACGATTGTATTCGCTTTTTGTTCCAGATTAATTCTACTACTACCTTTTAGTATGACCCCCAGATCGTTCGCATACCCTACGACAGTTTCCACCTCTTGCAGTCTACTTAGTATCTCCAGACATGGCTGGAATGTTATGTCCCAGAATATGGGTCCCAGGATCAACCCCTGGGGACAACCCCTTGTGAGCACCTTCCACACAACGCCATCAGCCATGTTGACTTCAATTTTTCTATTTATGAAATAGTTATTAACAAGTTTCCTGAGATTTTTTAGTTCCTTTAATAGAGCAGGCCACCAGAGGTTATCAAATGCTTCTGATATATCGAAGAAGATACATATTATATACTTGCAGTCTTCAGTCAGTATTTGTTTTATCTCCTCACATAGCTGCTTGATTGCGTCCTCCGTCGATTTGCTCTTTTGAAACTCAAGTTGTAATTTGCATTATTCTAGATTTTCTCTTTTTTCGTTAATTCTCTTTACTATATACAGATGCTTATCAGAATAATGGAAACACCTGAACGAAAGTGCAACTTACCAGATTAATATGGTGTCGGGCCACCTTTCGCCTTCAGAACAGCCTTGATGCGACGTGGGATGGAGGCATAGAAGTCGTGAATGGTAGCAAGTGGAATATTACACCATTCCTCGTGCAGGGCATCGGCCAGTTCTGTGAGAGAGGATGGAGGTGGAAATCGTCGCCGGAGTCGTGTTTCCAAGATGGACCACAGATGTTCAATTATGTTGAGATCTGGGGATTGGGCGGGCCAGGGGAGGTGTTGAACTTCATCCCGATGTTCCTCAAACCACGCTGCAACAACTCCAGCTGTGTGAATGGGTGCATTATCATCCTGGAATATGGCGTCATTGTCCGGGAACAACATACGGACCATAGGATGCAAGTGGTCTCCTAAAATTGCGACATAATCGTTGGCAGTGATGCGTCCGCGAAGTGTGACCACAGGACCCAATGAAAACCATGATATTGCGGCCCACAGCATCACAGTTGGGCGGAGACACTGCAGATCATACGCTTCTTTGGGCGTTCTCCACACATAAACACGGCCCGTGGTTTGGAATAGGGTGAATGATGACTCATCCGACCATACCACACGTTTCCAGTCGTCAACGGTCCAAGTTGCATGGTCGCGGCACCATTTGCGGCGTGCTAATGCGTTCTGGTCCCTGATGAGAGGTTTGGCCCGTGCAACACGACCCCGTAAGTTCATGTCATGTAATTCGGGGCGGACTGTGATTGTCGAAACAGGTTGGGGAGGTGCTGATTGAGTTCCTCCGTCACTTGCGCCGCAGTGGCACGACGGTTCCGCGTGACAATGCGCTTTAATACCCGGCGTGCCCTGTCACTGATGCTTTTCTTCCGCTTCCCCGATGTGGTTTTCCCGTGTGTTGTGTAGGCCGTCATCACCTTCGACACTGTCCCTGGCGACACACCTAACACACTAGCCACTGCCATCACACTCACTCCACATAACCGCGCACCAACAATTTGCCCTCTTTGAAACTCTGAGAGGTCTCCCATTTTACACTACCTCCGTCTGCTGCAGCCACTGCACACTCCTGTTCCACGACGCCTGACGTAGTATGGAGACCGACCTAACACACCACCACCAGCAGTCCGGCGCTGCGGTCGCCACGACACCACTGCCAACCCATACATCTGACGTGTTGCCAACTACAGGTGTTTCCATTATTCTGATAAGCATCTGTATATATTTTCGAAAATTTTGCTAACAACGTTCAAAAGGCAAATCGGATGGTAGGACTTCGGGTTTGTCTTATCTTTATCTTCTCCTTTCAGTAGGATGATTAATTTTGTTTTCTTCCACGAGCTTGGAAATACTCCTTGTTTAAAACATTTGCAGAATAACCTTGATAAATATGGTATCCACATTTCCTTGTTTTGTTTATAAATTTAATTTTTAATTCCGTCTGGACCCGGGAATTTACCGTTTTTTAAAACTTTTGATTGCTATTTCTACTTCTTCGTTTGTTACTGTTAAGTCTTCATTGTTCATTTCAAAGCTTACATTGTATGTTTCTGCAGTCTCCCTGATTATTGCGTTTTGTTCATTATCTTCATCTTCAATATCATCTGGAAATAGCTTTTTGTATAATAATTCAATGGTGTCTTTCCATCCTTTGGTGTACTCATTATTGTCATTCATCAACTCATTATTGTCATTCATTGTAAGTACTTTTGGTTTTTATTTTCTTCATTATTAATTTATACAATTTCCCCCACGGATCCAGACTAAGATTTTCTTCGACGAATTTTCCCTATGTTCTTTTTCTATATTCAAACAATTCTTTTTCAAATGTTTCCTTGGCTTTCCTATATTTTTTGAGTCTTTCCTGCCTGAGTTCGTGATTTCCAGCTGCTCTATAACTTTTTCTTGCTGCTCTCATCTTTCGTTTTAGTCTTTCCATGCCTTTGGCCCATTGAGCATCTTTCCTATTTTTCTTCTTTTTATGTATAGGTTTTGATTCCTTGATTGCTGTAATTGTGGCCTGCTCCAGATTCTCTGTCAATTCGTTTAGATTACAGTTGTTATTTATTTGAGGCAATTTCAGAGTTTTTAAGACTTTTTTCCAGTTTATTTTCTTAATCTGATATTTCATTGTTTCATCTTCTTAGTCTTTTTCTTTAGTGGTTTGTTGATTGTAATTTATATCCAGACTGAAAGGCATCCGGATTGAAAGGATAAAGTCCACATTTACAAAATCCGTTTTTTTTCTTCATGATAGTGTAGCTTTTGGTGCTAGAACCTCTGGAATAGGTGGCGCAAACTGAACTCTTGTAACGGAAGGCATGTTCCGTGAGGTAGTTGCGGACAACCAATATCCAATTTTGTTTTTAAGGCCTTATAGAGACTGATGCGTCGCATGGTTTCAAGATATACGTTGCATGGGGGTACAGGACTTGCGAAATTATCTCATTGCTGTCACAGAATTTGCTTACTTGATAAGTTAAATGGGTTTTGTGACCATCTACGAAAAGTATTATGGGATTAGATATATAGAGATCTAATAGCAATTTGTTGAAACCATTGGCGACCAAGTCGAAAAATGTTTCGCTGACCATCCAGCTAGATTCGGACACTCATATAACAATCGACGATGGAACAGCTCTTCTTGTTCATGGTTTGCTTTTGCACTGAAACAATAGATTTCAAAAAGAAAGGCAGCTAATGTTACTGAACAAATTCCAGTCAGCAAACACAAAAACCGCATAAAACGGCGCGGCCGACAGGTAGCAAGAAATATTCTAACTGTCGACCAACATGATATTACCGTGAAAACAGGCGATCGATCTTTGGAATATGTCACGAAGTCGAGAATTTTATGCATTTATATTGGAAAACGGACTTTAATAGCAAACAAGAAGTAATTTGGCGCACTCTCAAATAATTCAATAATCGACCACCCTGGTTGATAATTGGTTTGTATGGGGAAGAAAAAATGCCAAATTTCGACCACTTTTTCTTGCGTCATTTTTCACTTAATACTTTATACCTATTAATGAATCATGCTGAAGGAGCTTCTAAACTGAATTAATTATATAAAAAGCTTATTCTTACCGTACAAAGTATGTATTTCCTAGGAAAAAAAACACACAAGATTACCATTACAGGCTGTTGTAAACTACGCACTTGCGGTAAAATGTCACCGGTACGTCGAAATTGATTGTCCACAGATGACAAGCTGGTCAAGTAAGAATGAAAAACGAATGTAATTGGTGGTATATAGTGTAAGTTTTATTGAGAATCACTTTTTGCTGCGCAAGAACACTGGATGTATTTTATACACACAAAAGTAAGCAAAGATGGTCGACTAGTGGCGTACTTACCCTAATCAAGGAAAATATTATTCTAATCAATATAAGGAAGATGTAATTAGTAAAAGAAATTGTGATTTCCATTGTTCAGCATCAGTAAATACCTCAGTTTACCAGCAAAATAGACAAGACAAGGCATAATTTCAATTTTATTTATGACTTTCCGACATCTATAGCTCAGGTCGAGATAACGTAGGGTAAAGGGTGCAGTAAGAATAGGGTTGCCACCTGTCCCGTATTTTAGGTAAAAATTACACGTCCCGTATTATGAGCAGTTGTCCCGTACTATAAGTAGTAGTAAATTCACACCCATATTTTCAACAAATCAATCATTTTAACAAATAAACCATGATGGGGCCTTTCCCAACCATTTCTATGCCCAGGCGAGCAGATTCTGTCCACATTCCTAGGACCCAACATGGCGGCATATGCATTCTGTTTACTCTAATTGATAACCGATACTAACATCAACTGTGATTATAGAAAATTGAAATATCAATTTCCCACGCGCCAGTATTTTTGGAGCGTAAGCAGGAAGTTTTAGATTGTGCGTATGGTCATATAGTATTGCAGGGTCCGCCTAACTAATTACTTTCAGTTTACGTTATTTCAGATTTGTCCCGTATTTCCGTATTTTTTGCCGAGTGTCCCATAATTTATTCATCAAAAGGTGGCAACCCTAAGTAAGAAGTCAGTCAGGGTCTAAGTTGAAGATACCATCTGGACATCCCCTGGAAAAACCTCACTCAGGATAGTTGACCGGTGGAGTTGAATCCAGGGCCCTCCGAATGCGAAACCATCGCTCTATCAACTGAGCTACGGCCGCTTGGTAAGACAAGGAATACACATTAAGGATTGAGATCCATGGAAGAATAGCAAGTTTGTAGGAAATGTGTCTAACCGTTCGTTCTCACAGGAAGCGCAAATGTATATATTTTAATAATAATAACATGCAAGGAATTAAATAACGAAAGTGAAACTCTCAAGAACCCAATTAACATGATTTGGCAACATTTGAAAAATCTTAAAATTAAGAAAAACAAAACAAAACAATTGAGAACGAAAAACATATGTGAAAATGTTACACTTAACAATTACAGCAGGAAGCCAACGTTTATAGAACTATAGGTTGTGTCAGACGTGATGTCATTGACGTGACGTCATGGATATTAGAATTAGATGATAGACCAACTATTTTAAAAAGTGAATCCGATCATAACTTCAGGCCGCCATCTTGGTGCGCATAGTAAGAATTTAGGAAGAAGTCCTATTTAAATTTAAATATTGATATGCTAACTTGGTTAAACATATATACTATTAATTATGCAACACAAAAAAAGAGTCAAACCTCAGTTTTAGAAGCTGGTCACTTTAAATTCTGACAGTGCACACCAAGATGGTAGATTTACGTTGTTATGCTCGGATTCAGATTTTTTCGATATTGACCTATCGTCTAGTTCTAATATCCTTGGTTGAGTCAATGACGTCACATCTGACACAACCTATTGTTAGTCCTATCACAGATAAACTATACGTATAGTTTATCTGTGGTCCTATAAACGTTGGCGGGAAGCAGTTAAAACGTAGTGTTTTGTGTTTAAAATTTTAGCTTTTATAATAGTTAAGGAAATAATTTATACAATAAACATCGTAGTGTGATTTTAAGGTTATTATTTTGTAAATATCAGCACGAGACACAAGATAGTATATACGCTAAAAATATTTTATTAATTTACTTTAAATTGATAATGCCAATGAGGAAACGAGGTACAAATTGTTTTAAAAAAATCTAATATGGACAACAGGTGGCAGGCCACATGGAAGTAAGGAGTTAAATCTCCTTTTCAATATTTGTATATCTCTGTGTCCGTTACAGCACACGTAGTATATACAATATAATATGCTTGATTAACATGAGCTTCTAAATGTTAATTTTCCCCAACCATTGTTTTTTTGTTATTTTAAACACAACGACGCTCACCAAAGCGTTGTATATCAGTTTGTTATAATATTCCCCCCAGATTTTAGTGGTCAATAGTTATGTTGATTGTGGTATTTGAAAGCGCTATTCTGTAGAAATTGAAACGAATCTTCATATTTCTAGCTAATGTAGTATATAGTAGTGAAAGGTCAAATCGTCTTTAATGTTCATCTTCATAATCGCCATTTTCTTTTATCAATGGACTAGCTAGGCTATGACCAACTGCACGGAATTTGTCCAAACAAACGAGTTGCTTTCGGTTTCTATGGGAAAAGAAAGGGCATGACGCCATACTTGAACAATTGATAGTGATATGCCCATCAAAACAAACCAGGCCCGTAGCCCCTAAATTTTTCCAAGCCCCCCCCCCCCCCCTTAATTTTTCCTAGTCCACTACAGTACTTTGCATTGTAATGACATGAGCTATGGGTTAGGGTTTTCTTTCTGATTTAAGAGTTTATATTATGTTCGAGGGCAACTGTGCTCATGTGATCTACTCGCGTAGTCGTTACTTTATCGTGATTTGTCGTTTTGTTTTTCCGATCATGGATGTGATTTGATGTTGGTTTCAACATCAGATCGTGTTCAACTTCGGTAGGTGTGAGCTGTGTTGGATCACTATGTGAATCCATTTTCCATTTTTATTAAGTTTTTGTGCAAGTCGATGGCTGCGTGTTTCAGATTGGAGTTGATTTGTGTTATAGTACACGGGGAGGAAAACGCCATGTTTTTTTTTTATTATTATTTATTTAAATATGAGAGTTATGAATTTGTTCGATATTCCTTGTTGAAATTTAATTTTCTTGGTTGGCGGACATTTTGTGAAGCCCGATGTGACTGCAGTGGATAGCCTCAGTCAAACTACTCTGAAACAGATTTCTACTTGATGTGTGGTTGTAATACAGGTTTCATAGAATATAAGAATATACCTGTATTGATTACATTCGTGTATTACGTTAACTATTTGTTCTGTTAAAGACGAACATATAATTGAAATGTTTAGCCGCTGCTTCTTACCATAGGCTGTAAGCTCACAGTAACAGGCTTTCGGCAGTCTCTCATTCGTCATCATCGACTCAGAGAATAGAATTCCAATTGCATGTTTTTTTTATGCATGATGCTTTTTGGCTATTTCAGATTTATAGTTCAAGGTCAGGGTATCATCCTCAAACCGTACAGCGATGAGTGGGTGGGAACTGGATGTCTCAAAACCTCAATAGGAGGTTTTACGTTACAGCATATATGTATGAAAATTAAAGGTCAAACATGTATACTTGATAAACTTTTAATAATTTTCTATAGATGGATGCTCTTATTGTACATGCTTGGTACACTTTTATACAGTATATCATATTCCATTATTATCGAAGCGAATGTAACTCTTATGAATAAAAAATCAGCACTTTATTCATAGTTTTAGAAATTTCAGAAAAGGTGCCCTTGACGAGCCCTTTCAAATTTGCAAATTCATTTTGCAAGTCTCTTATGCGAGAAATATTACAAAATAATATTCAAAGGTGAAATAATCAAGTAACGTCTTGTGATAATAAAAGGGCATTCTTAGACGTATCAGGTGCGGTGCATGCCATTTTTTATAAAATTAGTAGAGAAAAAGTTAGATATGTTTGCGAGTGTCACCTGAAGTTAGTTTCATTTAAAAGAGACTAGGCTCTCCGTATACCAGGTGTACCGGTTAATAATGCGGATTTTTGCAAGAGATGACCTTGGCTTGGCGAGTGCTTTTGATTCGCTGTGATATGTATACTATTTTCTTGTAGTGATAACAAGTGTGAAAACCGGATAAGTCAAATGGTACGAAGGTGTTAAGATCATAGATATTTTGACGCTAACACATATCGAAGTTCGTGCAAAAAAAAGCATTTGTGGGAAGTGTTACTTCATTTTGAAGAAAAGTGCTGCTGAAAGTTATCGTATAGAACAGGAATATTATGGTGAACATGTTCCATCTCAAGATATGTCTGAACGCTGGTTTAAACGCTTTAAAAATGGCGATTTCGATGTTAAAGGCAAGGAACGCCTAGGTCAACCGAAAAAGATTAAAGACCAACAATTGCAAGCATTATTGGAGGAAGATGCGTGTCAAATTCAAAAGCAACTTGCAGAACGATTAAACGTTGCTCATCAAACAATTTACGATCGTTTACAAGCAATGAAAAAAAACTTGAAGGAAGAAAAATGGGTGCCACATCGATTGACCGAAAGAAAAATGGAAAACAGAAAAGTCATCAATTAATTCTTGCTTCAAAAACATCAAGGAAAGTCCTTTGTGCATCTACTAGTGATTGGCGATGAAAAATGGGTCTATTTCGAGAAACACAAACGCAGAAATCATAGGTTGATCCGGGTCAACCATCAACATCGACAGCTAGACCAAATTGCTTCGCGAAGAAGACGATAGGGCTAAAGCTTCTGTGGAAAAAGGCTCAGAAGAAGGAATACCTCTGATACAGTAAATAGGATTATGCTGTGTGTTTGATGGGATCAGGAGCGTGTGCTGTATTATGAACTTCTAAAACCCTGTAAAACCGTTAATGGTGATCGCTACCGACAATAAATAATCAATTTGCATCACGCGTGATTGTCAAAAGACCGCAATGGACCACAAGACACGGCAAAGTGATTTTGCTTTGCATCATCACACATATCAAAACAAGTCAAAGAGCGCTAAAGGATCTTGCCTGGGATGTATTAACCCACCCGCCGTACTCATCAGATGTTGTTCCTTCGTGTTATTTGTTCCGATCGATGGCACACGCGCTGCCTAAGCAGCACTTTACAGCGTACGAAGAACTGAAAAAGTGGGTCTCTGAATGGTTTGCCTCCAAATCAGCAAAGTTCTATTGGGAGGGTATCCACAAATTACCAGAAAGATGGGACAAATCTGATGGACACTATTTTGAATAAAGAATTTGTTATATCTCTCTTCAACGTATCTTGTTTTCTTTGCTTCCAAATCCACATTATTCACCAGCACACCTTGTATAAAAATATAGTCTAATAATAAACATTGAAGTATTCACTTCCAAACATTAGCAGTCTACCTACACCATCGACTTAACTTCTTTGTTCAATAAAAAGCACAGCTAACACATCGAAAATCTCTGGGATTATTAATCTGATTCCTCTCTGGGACAATTGATACTCCCAAAAAAACTCAGCAAACTTCTTCATAGAATATAGGGATGGTTTAACATATAAAAGCATAAAAACATCTTAGGCACCATGGAGGTTTAATACACAATACACAAAATAAATACACAAAAAGTTTAAGAAAATAAAAATTAAAAGAACAAAATTCCATACTGCTTCCAGAAACAAATGGTGTAATAAATATTCTTCACTGACATCTGTGTTTTTAGTCCAATCGTGGCTGGGAGAAATGTAAAAATGGAAAAGAATAAACCTGCTTGAAAGGACCTACCGCTTAGGCGAAACGCTAAAATAGTTGACAGAAAAAGGTAGCAGATTTATAACTTGTTATGTTTAGCGAAAAACAACAGAAACCCAATGTAAGCAAATGGATTTTTAAAGACGTCATGGTTAAGGATATTTCCAAAAGTTTTACGCATCATAAATACGAGAAAATGAAATCCTCTTTTTATGACATTTTCTACAAAAACTGCTGAGTCAAAGGAAAGAAATCCACCAATAGCAAAAACAGGCATTCATTCAATTCGTAAAGAAACGAAAGAACCAAATAACAAAGATATAAAAGAAAACTTTCGTCAATTAATATCGATATAATATTTTGTTTGTTGGAAATGGACGGACAAACGCCACCATGCGGAATGCAAAATATCGTACCTAGAAGCAGTTGAGCTTAAAAAAATGCTTATTGGGTTGCAGAATTGTTCATGAGGCACGAAGTCCTTTTAGCTAGAGAAGATACACAAGTAGTTTCCACTGAACATACTACACATATCAGCCCAAATATAACAACAATCTTCCCACACAGAGTGAAAGGAAATGCTGATTGAATTCCAAGGATACAGGCTTCAATTCTCCAATGATCAGACTATAAGAAGTGGGTTGAGTCAAATCACATGTTGGTTTGGCAAAAGAAACTGTACGCTAGTACTGAAACCGACACTGGTCTGGTTGTCTCGATTTAAATAGAGAAATAGGTAGATTATTCAAAATGTTAGCTATCTTAAATTTCTGGAAATATTAATGCTATGCTTATAGACCAATTCTAAATAATAGCGTGATAATTTTACGTAATATATTGACTCATATGCTTGATCAGATTAAGCAACTGATACCTCAACTACCAGGACTGTTGACCTTTCAAAAGTTTTTGATTGGTGAAAGGCCTGGGTTAAATCAGGTCTAATATATCTAGCCGTTTCACATTACCGTTTCTCTGTTACTTTCTCCCTAATCATGCCTTATCGACGAAAGCTATGTGCGATATTTGTGGCGAGATAATGCAATATATTTCCAGATTGTTGTAAATCAACACCGACATACCTACGAAATTCTTGATAAGAGAAAGAAGTATCGACCATCGAGGATGTTCAAATGCTTAGTTTCGTCGCTATAGGGTTCCGAAAGTGTGGGGAAATGAACTCTAATGCTTGATAGATCCAATATCATTAAAAGTACAAATGAGGCGTATTGGCGCCCTCAAGGACTTGAGACCTGTTCTAACCAAACCTACATATTCCAAAATTATGCAATGGATACGCAAGGGATGGCCCAAAGGAAGTAGGGGATTCCCAGACATTCTCTGGAGTAAATGTGGATAGAAATAACCGCGAATAAGACGACTTTCCGTATGAATACAGATGATAAAAGTAATCACTGGCATCTAACCAGGTGATGAGTCTCTTTCACTGATAAAAAAAAGTACAGCAAATTAACTGGAATCTATGTAATTTACCCCTGTTTGTTATGCAACAAGGCATTTTTTAAAAATTATAATCCTTCCGCAGAAGACTATGTTTGATATATCGACTAGTCCCCCTAAATTTTACCCAGCACCTGCTAAGGTTTCTGGGTGGCTATGGGCCTGAAACAAACTCACCAATCCATCGCCAATGATTTTCGTAACCAGTTTTCATGAATGTACATTCGCCTTCTTCCTCGTTTCCCTTCAATCATTACATCTTCATTAGGCTCACAGGTGGGCCCAGGATTTTGAGACTGAGATTTTTTTCAGTTATTCTTCGCTCAGTCTCACCAGGAGGAATAATGGTATGGTATCTTATATTCAATAGCGTCCTTGTTCGCAGTCGTACCCATACTTTTTTTTGAAAACCACTTTTCCCTCAAGACGTGGCTGGCTGTAGCACAAAGGTCAGAAATTTTAGTAAAGTTTGGACACCGGAAGATTCTTTACAGATAATTTAACGTTTTTCATGCATCTCAGTCTTGCATTTTTTTCTTGAAACCTGAGATTTTCCTCATAGTAATGCCAATGAGCTACGCCCTGCCCTTTTCTTCCTTTTAATAAAAAATGTTTTATTTTCATGAAATCTATTTAAGAAATTAGATATTAATTTGTATTGTGTCAATATAATAATTACAATAAATTTTGCACCATTTTCTTTGTGAAATTAACAAGGTGGAGTTTTAACGGATTTATTCTAAACAGTACATCATTCAATTATTTCAGATATATCCCGTTGAATAAGGCGTATCAGTACTGGGACCTACTTTTTGAAGGACAGTAATATGTCTACTAGCAGGGGAATTATTACTGGAAGAAGTTAAAGAAACGGAATATATGAAGAGGACCTAGAACACTGCCTTGTGGTACATCAGATTAAAAAAAAATGGGACAAATTTCAAAGAGTAGCTAGGAAACATTGCGATGCTTGACTTGCTGACTGAGAATGGCAGTCGTAAATTAGATTGGAACCCGCATTGCCTCAGTGTCGATACGGAAACCACGACCGTCTATCTATATGATAAGTCTGCACAATAAAACTACTGTTACAAAATTATACTTACTGAATTTATTGTCTCTATTGATATCCGCGACATCTTTTAGAATTTCTTATAGTGTTGCCGGTGAATTTGCTTTACTGAGAGGAACGATTTACTCTACACTAGCGATAAGACTTAAGAGCGGATGCTAGTGGATAATACAGTACATGACATGACGTAATGAAACAACAGACACACACACACTCGCATACATTCAGCCAGTGAATTAGTTAAAGGAAAGCTGAAAACACAGCAGGACAGAATTTATACCAAGTGTGAGGGCAAGAAACGATAACCTTTTGTGTGTCAGAGATAAAATTGGAAGAATCGTTTTGTTGTTGGTAATTTTTCTTTTGACTGATTTTCTCTTTATTATTGAAAAAGAAAAAAAGAAATTAAGCCTCTATCAAGGGATGATATACTTCATAACTGATGAGTGATGACATTGACCAAAACACAGACAGACAAGTAAAATTAGAATATCATGGCGGTAAAAAGAAGCAGACATGAGTTCCTAAAATGTGTTCTGAAGAGAGTTAATTTAAGTGGGACATTGACGGGAAACTAGGCTAGTAGAATACAATTCGTTTAAGTGCTGTTCGTTTTAATACTCACGTCAGTGTGTTTTGCTGTCAGTCTTTTCAAGACTTTATTATTATTATTATTATTTTACCACTTCGTCTACGTCAACTGTTAATATTGATAGTTATTTTTTACCTGTGATTTTTGTTCTAATTAAATATAGCTTTGCGATCTGAACCGAGCTGAGGTTTGAACTTGGCGTAGAATGTTGGGTATTCAAATCAGCATATAATACCACTGTTGCCACTAAGATGAGCCCTTACTCATATAACGTTCAAACTTTTACACATTCACATGCATGTCGGGATTCAAATTTGGATTAAATGATTGTACTTCGTCTTGAATCAAGAAATCATGATTCCAGCAATATTGTCACTGTCCAGAATTTTGTGATGTTTTCTCTTCCTTCCTCCCTTCCTAAATTAGAGGTGGGTGTTGCAGCGTTGCCCACGAGACGAGATTTAGGTTGTATCGTCTCCAAAATGCCTAATCAATAAAGTGTCTCGTCTCGTCTCGTGGGCAACACTGCCGAAACCGGTTCCTGAAGAAACTGAGAACCGGATCCTAAAGGAACTGATTCCGAGGAAACCGGATTATCGGTTCCAAAATCCAAATCCTTAGTTCTAACATCCGGATCCTGGTAGCCAGTTCCAGGATTCGAATCCGGATGCTCTCTCTGTTCCAAGATCCGGATTCGAATCCTCTGTTTCAGGATCTGGATCCGATTACAGTTTCAATATTATCCCGAATTAAATCCCAGGCAATTTCCTCAAATCATCACTGAATCCTAGCTGTTCTAGTGTAATGATTAGTTTCTACAATTCTAGATACAAAATTGCTATCTCTTTCCGTTGATAAGATAGGATATTAGGCGCATTTAGACAACGTTGTAAAATAGGATGAAACATGATTGCGCTTGAATGAGATTATAAAGTCCTGATAACTTCTATTAACTTACTATTGTGAAGATTTTCTAACTTGTACATTTCGATCAACAAGTTCTCGGCACAAGTTTTCTGTGATAATGGGAGACATCAACAAAACACGTGTCAGCTATTTAAACCATCTGAGTACAACACCTGTGTGGGCACAAAGTATTACACTCTACAGAGGGAGGAAGAAATTCAAACGTTTAACTGGCAGCTGTCTTAGAAAATGCACTGAATAGCTTTCTTGAAAAAGAATAGTATCATGTCAGACTAGAATTTTTGGCTGTGCCACTCAGAAATTTCTCACATACCTCTTCTGTTCGACGGTAACTCAGTTTCTAGTCCAATATGCCAGGTGCTATCCAAATTCTTCTTTGTTTTCCTCTCCTTAGCACTCACTTGTCCTGATTTCGACTTCTTGACTTCCGTTTCTTATGCGCATTAATCAGATTCTGGTAATACGCTCCGAGTGATGTTTTTAATCACTGTGAACACAATTGCTTGTTATCACCACTTACGCCTGAACTACGATAAACACTATAAGCTACATATATGGTAAAAGTAAATTCTGTGATAAACACTGCCTCAGTGTTTCAACGCGTGAATATATCGATCATATGAATCTCTCGAAACTACATTTAAAAATTAACTCACGACTTGGATTCAAACCCGGAACTATGCGCACAGAAAGCAACTGTGCTAATCAGTTGACCAATGAGGACACTCAGAATGCTTAAATTGCTGTTCAAATGTTCTCCTAAATAATTTTGTATCTTGAAAGAAAATCCTAGTCCTGAAGAGAAAAACATTATCATACCACTTTCTTCAAAAATTGAGTCTTTTTTTTTTTAAGTACAAAAAACGATTTGGCTCATTTCTAGTTGAAATCCTCCTCAGCACTACTAAGTGGTTGTTGGGGACCTTCACCAATAGAATCGTTATCCCCTGTTCGATGTAAGCATTTAAAATAAAAATTCGCTTTGGAAATATCACTATCGTTATTTCATTACCAATTTTCTTTCTTACTTCTAAGCTTAATGTTTCATTATTTCTTTAACATGTTTTAATACGTTATTAATCGATGAAATTACATATCTCTTGTTCTGATACCACGAAGCGTATGATTTTGAAGAAAAGAGAAAGAAAAAAGAAACGTCCGTGCAAACGTTCGCATATTTTCACCCATCGTTGGAGCTAAATCATTGACAATAAATATTTCACAATTAAAAAAAAATCATTATTGAAGCATCTACTTACTATATTTATTATTATTAATTTAAAAAAAGATTATACACTTTCAAAGTTTGTATGAAATGACTCAGTAAATATTTAGCTGGTATTTCAAATTCTCTTGGGCAGGAATTCCGCCAGGATTTTAAGTTAGAGGCGGGGATCTAAAGTCAAAATAAAGAGGGTCTAAGTGGAGTTTTGCACGATTTCTTTCGATTTTGGACCGTAACATTTTTTTTTCAAAGTTGGAGGTACTCTCGAGAATTTGTGAGGGTGCACCCCTCACAGGGCGGGGCTTGGTGGAATCCCTGCTCTTGGACCTCAGAGCTTCCTTAATCCTTGGCAGGATTGCCAACAATAACCACTTCAAAGTAGCTAAAAAAAAAACAATCTAAAAGTCGCTAAAAACCTTATCTTACCAATATTAGAATGAGACGTGTTTGTATCTAAAGCATGTACAAAAAAGGTAACTAAATCCTTATGCACACTATAGAAACATCAGAATCTTTGGTATCTAATTGAGTATTCAAAATAACTAGTTTTAGCGACTTTGTCGCTAAATTGGCAACACTGATCCTTGGTAACTACGTAACGAAAAATGTCGGATTTTTACTCCTTTCTTCAATTCCGCTAACAATACTTACTAATAAGTATATGTGACTTCCAGCTTCTTATTAGACGCGTCCTTAGAACGTCATCTTCACCCGATCAAAGGCAATGGTAGACCATGATTGACTCACCCTACCCAGGAACCTGCGAGTGATATCAACATGCACGGCAGTGCATGAGCCAAGTTCTTCACGTCAGAAAACGTCAGCACTGCCAGAAGCATGTTATACAGGAACAAGAGTTTATGGCAA
Source organism: Lepisma saccharinum (assembly GCA_022664845.1). Taxonomy (NCBI): domain Eukaryota; kingdom Metazoa; phylum Arthropoda; class Insecta; order Zygentoma; family Lepismatidae; genus Lepisma; species Lepisma saccharinum. The sequence continues at coordinate 47,036 of JAGDQP010007508.1, read as the reverse complement.
AATCGACGATTTGGGGGCCCCGTAAGAAAAAAGATGTTAAAGATAGGAATATGAGCTTTTGCCGTTAAGGAGATATGGTAAATATGTGCAGATGTACAAAATTTCATATTCGTATCTCAAACTATGTTCTAGGTGTGGACCCCTGAAATTGCACATTTTAGGCTAACTGACTCACTCACTCACTCACTCACTCACTCACTCACTCACTCACTCACTGACTGACTGACTGACTCACTCATCATATTGTTTAGGGTGTTTGGAGTAAGCTAGAAACATGAAATTTGGTATGAAGGTAGAGGATGATAAGTAGATAAAGGAAAAATTCCGACATTTTGAAAAGGTCGCTATCTTTGATTCAAAATGGCCGCCAAACCTAAAATTTCAAAGAATACACAGCCTAAATGACTAAAGCTAGAACAGTGAAATTTGGTATGAAACTACATCATTGATAGCAAATTAAGAAAACTTTTTAAAAATTTGAAAAAGTCGCCATTTTGGATTCAAAATGGCCGCCAACCCTAAAATTTTAAAGAAAACACAGCCTAAACGGCTGGCGCTAGAATAACGAAATTTAGTTTGACAGTACAACATTATTAGTAGATTATGAAAATATTACAAAATATCTCTAAAGACGCCACCTTGGATTAAAAATGGCGGACGTCATAAATCCATTTTCCAACTGCTTGAGCCAGAGATACGAAATTTGGCATAATTATGTATTATCAAGAGTAGTTGAGGAAAACATAACAACGTTTTAAAAAAGTCACCATCTTTGATTCAAAATGGCAGCTGAAATACCATTTTTCACATCGTTCGAGATAGAGAAATGAAATTTGGTATGACAGTGTATCATAACGAGTATGTCACGAAAATATAAGAAAATGTTAAAAATGTGTCCATCTTTTATCCAAAATGCCCGCCTAAGCCCCACTTTATAACGACTGAAGCTAGAGAAACGAAATTTGGTCTGAAGGTGTACCATTACGAGTAGGTTAGAATAAATTCGGCTCGTCTCCCCTACTAGGGTACAGTTCCCAGCGGGAGCCTGATTGCGATAAAGGGGTGCGCCTCAGCGAGGCTATCTTGGAATTCTGGGGCAGCACTCCAATGAGGCGAAGCGAGCATATAAATTACACAAGTGTAAAAAGCTGCGAAATACGAGCAAAAGCACCAGGGGTGCAAACTGTCCAGTCAACTCCTTCAACCTTAAAAAGTGGTGAAATGGAATATGGATGAGCCTAGTTCCTCGCGCCAACTTCCAATACTCCTGCGTGTCCCACCAAGTTTTACTCGTCACAAACGTTAGCACTGCCAGGAGCATGTTATACAGGCAGAATGTGGAAGTTTCCCCATTCGGACGCAGCGCTCTGGAGTATGAGGGAATATCTGCATCATGGGGCGCAGCGCCCTGCAGATTCTGGTTGTGATAAAAGGATGCAGTTCCTCCAAACTCCTCAAGTTCGATGCTCGGCCTGCCGTGGGATTCTTGGCGCAGCGACGCGAACGAATCGAGGGGAGTATCAACACGTACGGCAGTACATGCAGCCGAGTTCCGAGTGTCACAAAACGTCATTTTGAATCCAAAATGGCTGACTTCATAATCCATTTTCCAGACCGTTTGAACTAGAGATACGAAATTTGGCATAAAGGTGTATTAAGAAGAGTAGTTTAGGAATAATTTACATTTTTGAAAAAGTTGTTAACTTGGATCAAAATGGCCCCACAAAAACTTTTTCCATACCATTCGAGCTATAGAAACGAAATTTGGTATGAAGGTGTACCATTACAAGTAGGTAACGGCAATGTAAAATTTAAAAAAAAAATCGCTTTCTTTAATTCAACATTGCCGCCCAAATACCATTTTCCAAACCACTGAAGCTAGAGAAACGAAATTTTTTATGAAGATGTACCATCACGAAAATGTTTCAATAAATCTATCAAACCACCGCTATGAGCGTGCAGCCCCCGAGGCGATATGAGAAAAAGTCTGCACAGCATGGGGCGCTGCCCCCAGAAAGTCTGATTACAATAAAGGGGGCGTAGCCCTAAAAATTTGAAGTTGGGGTGCACACGGAATTCTGGGGCAGCACACCCAGCGAGGCGAACCCAGTATATATATATATACGTATAAAAAGCTGTGAAATCCGAGCAAAACACCAGATGATGTTCGAGCCTTAGGGTTGGTGGTGGTGGATTTTAGGGCCGCCAGCAGGAAGCATATTTGCTATAAAGGTGTATCATCACAAGTAGGTTACAATAAATATGGCAAAGCTTCCCTATGTTTCAATAAATATCTCATTCCCACGGGTGGTGGGTATGGGAAAAAATCTGCAACATGGAAGCACAGTGTCCTGGAGAGTGGCTAAGATACAGGGGCGTAAGTACCCAAAAACTCGAAGTTGGGGACGCATCCAGCTACGGGGGGCGAGGACCTAAACGAGGCCGAGCGAGCGAGTATATATATTATACACGTACAAAAAGCTGTGAAATCCGAACAAAAACACCAGAGGTGCAAAAAGTGGAGCCAAGTTCTTTAGCCCTAAAAAGGTGTGAAATGGGAGACGGATGAGCCAAGTTCCCTGGTGACAGCATGTAACAGGAACAAAGGAACTTGGCGCGTGCTGGTAAAAGCCTTAGGGTTGGGGGCGGTGGACGTACTGGGTTTTAGGATCCCCACCACCCTTATAGCTTGAGGATCATGAACCTTGCCACCTTGCGCCAAGTTCCTTTGTTCCTGTTACATGCTGTCACCAAGGAACTTGGCTCATCCGTCTCCCATTTCACACCTTTTTAGGGCTAAAGAACTTGGCTCCACTTTTTGCACCTCTGGTGTTTTTGTTCGGATATCTGCTTTCGGAAGAGTAGCAATCACCTTGAACACCGGCAGAAATACAAACTTCTCAAACATAAAGAAGAGTTAAGGTGCTTTTACACTGTCGAGCTTGTTCGTTGAGGAAGCTCGGGGGAGTAAGCTGATGAGCAAGCTCGACAGTGTAATAGCGCCCTTAGGCGATATCAAAATTTCGAAATTCGGCTCCTTGGCGGGAAACTAACCGAAATATCCAATTGAAATGGGTAAGTATTAATAAATAAAAGTAATGTTGTGAGTAAACATGTTGACTCTGGCGGGAATCGAACCGCGGTCTCCCGGCCATCGATCCAATGTTCTACTACGTCATCTAGTCTAAAGCTACCAGACAACACTTTCGAAAGGTCTTGATCATTCCTTCAAGTACTTGACAGCATGGATCAACCCAACATTCTAGTTGTATTTTAGCCACGTCAAGATTTTCTTCTTTATCGAGATCTTAAACCATAGTAATGGACTTCAAAGACATGTATAAAGATGCCAGTGCAGCAACGTAACGTTAGTTTCTTAAATTACGGGAACAGTTCTACAAACTTGACGAATACTCATGATGCATTCTGAACCACTCTTGAAAAGATGAGAAAATGCTTTTTCAATTTTGAAGAATGAATAACATCCGTAAAGCATCGGAATCCCATCTCAAAAGATCACATTTTCTATCCGAAGCGAGAATATTTCGTTATGGGCCCTCCTCCACTTTTTTAAAAACATTTTTCAAAATCTAATAGCATTATTAAAATGTTTAGAAGATAGCGCACTAGTACTTACAAATTTATATGAAATACAATACACAGCGGTGTCAAGATCTTGTCCATTGATGAGTGATACGTTGTCAAAGATTATGACGCCATTATTTAATTGTCTCAGTACTCATCAATCGACAAGATCTTGAGATCGCTGTCCATTGTATTTCATAGTAATTTGTAAGTGCTAGTGAGCTATCTTCTAAAAATTTTGATAATGCTATTAGATTTTGAAATATTTTGGAGAGTGTTAGAAGTGGGGCGGAAGTGAAGAAGACCCTTAAGTACCACATCTCGTGATTGACATTCAATAATTTATTTATGAAATCACTTTCTCACAAAAAGTTCAAAATTTCACTTTCCTAATTTAGTGTGTGTGTTAACATCTACAAATATACCCCAAATATCTTTAAAAATGTGTTCAGGCAATCAACGTGAAATTTTGATATAGATAGAACAGACTGTCTATAGGCACTTAGGCAGTCACTGTAAAGTCACAAGTTATGCAATGTTGCCAATACAACATATCATTTTTAAAGATTATAACGCATCAGCCTTTTTTTTTATCAAGCAGTGTTGCAGACTTTCGGAGTTATAATAGGAAATATATTGCTTAAAAATAATTTTGAGTTGACAGAGTATATGTAGCCTTTACTGTCTGTATCATAACTGGAAATTTTGGGATATTTTCCCCATGATCTGTGCACTCGTAGCGCCGAACCTCTTCCGGTTTTCATGTCTATTAGAAAAACAAAACACCCACATTTTGTTTTAATGTCACACTGTCCATCTATGTCAGGTTTTCCACAATGAGTGCTTAATTATTAATAATTATAAGTAGACTGTTGTCACTGAGACTGTCATGATTGTTTAAAAAAATGATCAGTAAATAATTAATGATTGTTTGTGGATGTGTATACATTCCCTATTCCCCTGCTCCATCTCTCTCGTTTGCTCAATCAATTGTTCAGAGGGACAAATTCCCGGATTGAAGCGTATAAAAGGGACCGACATAGGGGAAGAGAGAAACAGCCTCAATTGATAGTTTTTTAACTTTTTTTTTTAAAAAACAAGAAAGAAACCCACTGAATTAGACATTTTAGAACAGTGGGTGAAGAGCTCGGATACATGATTTAAAAATTTCTCTTGTAGATAAATCTGGGCCTAATATGTGTCTGTTCTTAAAACACCAAGAATTGTAAATTGTTGCTCTGTTTTGGGTTCAGGGGCTTTCGGGAGCACAAGTACAGTATCGAGATACGAGGGGCGTTTAGTGTGCTCTAATACTCACCCAGAAGAAAAGAATATGTTAATTTGCAACATAATCCCTTGCCATTTCATACATTTTGTTCGTCACCGTCCAAAGCTTCTATGCCTTGTTAAAAGCTCTCATCCTGTACTTGAAATTGTGGCAGCACCCATTATGGTATTGTTATCCCGAAACATCTGTTCAGATGTTGCTTTATATTAAAAGTGTTTTTAATAAAAATTGGTTATAATGGTGATTTTTCACGGAGGAACAAACATGTGTATGAAGGTGACTCGGCGGTGGTGGCGACAAAGTACACTATAGCCATACGCCGAAGTTTCAAAGGCTCCTTGGTTAAACACTAACGTCACGCCTTCCCACGACGCTGATCAACACCTTTAATAATAACACTTTTTATTTAAATTAGAATACTAATATTTGATTATTTCATATCACGTAAACAGACACACTTTTCAGAGATCGGAAAAACGAAACGAACCGAAAAACGGAAACAGGCACAGTTTCATTCGAGCTGCTATCGATACTTTTTTTTTTCACAACACCGTGACACAACAGATACGTAGAAGAACAAACCATGGATGTTTTGCAGTATGCATTCGTTGGTTTTGATGCACTGTCACTGGCGAGGCTGTAGAGTTTAGTTCAATTCCAGTCGACACAAAACTTGTTATAATAAATATCTTTGTCCATAGCAACTTAATGACGTTGGTTTGTTTCATCAACACACACACACACCACACTTGCTTCATCAGCGAGTAAAATCTTCGACACCCCTGGTTAAATATCATAGGATAATGTTTAATTTTAATAACATTTGGTTTTTAAGAAAAGCTGGTGGCATTCAGTCTTAATTAATTTCAAATGTATTATCAAAATATAGTTAAATATCACAGGATATTATTTCATTTAAATAACATTTGATTTTCAAAAATGCCGGTGGTATTCAGTCTCAGTTCATTTCAAATGTATTATCAAAATACAGTATAATTAAATATCATAAAGGTATAGGAATCTATTTCATTTAAATAACATTTAAAAAAAAAACGCCGCTTCGACGAGCTTCAGTCACTCGGGATGTTTCGGTAGTTTTTGAGGAGTAGGCGGAACGGTGCCCTAGTTTGCGTCGCTGGCTAACGTCAAGTCACACAATCTATTTCTGTGTTGACGTCACTTCCGGGCGCACCTAAAGTAGCGAAACGGTCCTAAAAGTTACGATCGTATCCAGAGACATCTAGCATTAAATTGCAATATCTTGTCTAAGCCAAACGTTTAAACGTGGATCTGATTCATAACAAAACTTTTAATGCAACTGGAAACTGCTTCGATTATTAACTACATAACAGATGTAGCATTATAGGAAATTAGAAATCGCATCAACTAATTAATTATCTAATAGTATAATCATTTTATCTGTTTGACTCTTTTCCTTCTGTTCACTTGTTTCTATTTAAATAAACACCTTCGTTTCTTCCAATATTACGTTAAATTTCAAGTTTCCAACAATAGGTGAGGATAATGTTGCCATTTGAAAAATTGAAAAATGTCGATTAATACTTCTGATTCCTCGGTTTTACTTTCACCTAATTTGTACATTTTGTTTGAGCATCCAGATATCAACAAATTAGAGAGGAAAACTTTCACAATATTTCTGGAACTGGACATTAATTGAACTTCTCGTAAAATAGTAAGCAAGGAAATGATTATTTTAACACTTGTTGTCATGTAATGGGACATAGTCACAGGTTGCAATAGATCGTTGTTGCAAACTATTTGCTCGCAAACTCACACATTATACTTGTGTATTAATTTAAAAGACTTGTCAAGTTTCTGTCAATTTACTAAAACTCTCTCTGCAACCTGTCAAGAGAAACCAACTATAACTCATGCAAAAGATTATGTCCGTTTTCAAGCACTCAATCGAGGTGACTATGACAAGCTTCTGGCTTACTGTAAACAACAACAGTATCAATTTTCCACTGAAATCAGCAAACAAGAACGGCCCTTCAAGGTTGTTCTTCGCAAGCTGCCCATCGATACACCTACGGAGGACATACTACAAGACTTACAGGATCAAGGTTTCCCAGCAATAGCTGTTACTCAAATGTCTGGTAAGGACAAGCAAACAAGGGAACGTATCCCGTACCCATTGTTTCTAGTTTCTTTGCCTAAAAGTATTGACAATCCTGAAATTTATAAACTAGAATACTTACTGAGCTATCGCGTTTTAGTTGAATCTTATCGTGCTCCAGACATTTTACAATGCTACTCCTGCCAGAGAATTGGTCACTCCAAGACAACTTGCTTCTGTGACCCTGTTTGTGTGAAATGTGGCGGTCCGCATGTCACCACTGAATGCCAAAAATCGCCAGACACTCCTGCTCATTGCGCAAACTGCGGCGGAAAACATCCAGCTAATTACAGAGGTTGTGAACTGTTTAAACGCGCCAAAGAACAACGTCGCTCTCTACGTGAGAAATCGACTGCTACCACTACTATTGATACTGCCACATCTTCAAGAACTAATAATCAAACAAACACTGCTTCTGCTAATGTTAAAGTATCTACAAAACAAAACATTACTACAGACAAAGTCAAGCCTCCAACTTCTAGCAATACCAATAGTCTCTCTCCTACTCAAAAACAACCTCCATCTGTCAAGCCTAAAGTTAAAACGCAGCAAAATTCTCAAGAAAATTCTGACACTGGTCTAACTTTGTCCAATATATCCACATTTGGTACAACAATTCAAACAATTTACAATCAACTTAAAACACTTTTTTCAAGGCCTGAACATTATGAAAATTCTAACTCGTGTGGAACAAGGACTATCAAAATTAACGCCTGATTCTGGCTTACTTACTACACTTTCTACAATAGTGCACATCATTGTCTCAGTACTTGATGATGGCACTGAATAAACCAACTTCTGCAAGAAATTTACGGATTGCCTTCTTCAATGCCGATGGAGTCTCTACACAGCAGCATTTAGTCAAATATTTTCTTCAAGAATACAACATTGATTTACTCTTATTAAATGAAAGTCATCTTGAACCTTATCAAAAATGGAAAATCCGGAACTACACCATCATACGCACTGATCGTCCTGGTCTTAAAGGTGGCACAGCTGTCATTTGTAAAACACATTTATCCATAGAACACATTCTTTTGCCTGTATTGCAATCTATAGAAGCTACTGGAATAAAGTTACATACTCCTGACTCAGATATTTTCTTCATTGCTGCATACAAATCACCTTCAGTACCATTAAACATTGATGATATACGCCGTCTGAGTGCACTTGGATCACGCATCTGCATTGCTGGAGATTTAAATTCAAAGCATTCCAACTGGAACTCTCGTAATGCAAACGTAGCTGGTAAAAAACTCTATCATGCACTACCACGATTAACAGTTACTCCAATAGCAAGTACTGAACCGACACACTTCCCCAAAGCTGGGGGGAGGCCGGATGTTTTGGACATGGCCCTCATCAAAGGTATTGCCGTCACAGATGGTCCACATGCCATTTCAGCACTGGATTCAGACCACATTCCTGTCATTATGGATATTTATCAGCTCCATTCCATCGTCAACAGACAGTTACCACCAGTCTACACTACAGACTGGGATCGATATACACAACTCGTTGCCAGAACCACCGACACCAGTATTCCTCTGCACTCACCGCAAGACATTCAACAAGCAGTTGACAGCATAACCACCACCATTAAATCTGCTCTACATACTTCAACTACTACTAGTCATCACCCAACTGCAGCACAACAACTCACTCCTCAGCAGCTAAGGACACATGCATTAATTGCCCTAAAACGATGGATGAGACGAAAATGGCAGATAACCAGACACCCGCAGTACAGAAATCTTTGGAATTTTCTTTCGAGACGAGTAAAATTAAGAATACAACGCATTGCGGCACAAAATTGGTCCACAAAACTTCAAACTCTCACAGAACCAAATCATGAATTTTGGACGTTAGCCAAATCTTTCACCAAGACGACACCCAAAACCATAAATCGGCCTTTACATGGATCTCAAGGTCTAGTGTACACTTCCAGTGAAAAAGCTGAGGCCCTCGCAGATCACCTCGAAACACAATTTATGGTCAATGCTGAACCCTATGATGAAGCCACTATAAATACAGTACACCGTTATTTAAACTCCCATTCTTTCAATCATCCATTTGATCCAACAACTCTCATCACTCCTCGAGAAGTTAGAGCTGTCTTCAAAAAACTTCATAACCGTCGAGCAGCAGGACCTGACAAAATTTCTCCTTCAGCTTTAAAACATCTACCGAGAAAAATGCTTGTATTAATCACTAAATTATTTAATGCAATCCTACAACATAGCTACTACCCATCACAATGGAAACTTGCGAAAGTTGCAACAATTCCGAAATCTGGCAAAGACTTACTCTACCCGCAAAATTACAGGCCAATCAGCTTATTATCCACATTAAGTAAAGTTTTTGAGAGACTATTATACGTGCGCCTTATTCAACATGTACAAGCCCGAAATTTAATTCCTGACCACCAATTTGGCTTCCGCTCACACCATGACACTACAGCTCAACTAGTGCGAGTCGTTGAAGAAATAACCCTACAATTCAACAATCGTGGTCATACTATTGGCATATTTTTGGATACGTCAAAGGCATTTGATAGAATGTGGCATAACGGTCTTCTTTATAAACTCAGTATCATGGGATTTCATCACCAATACATCCGACTTCTTCGATCGTACCTACAACACCGCAACTTCTTTGTACATTATCAAGGATACTCATCCACTATTCATCCAATTACTGCAGGCGTCCCGCAAGGATCGGTACTGGCTCCTTTACTATTTAATCTATATACATCTGACATCCCAACTCATCCACAAACAAAACTAGCTACATTTGCTGATGACACTGCCATTTTTGCCTCTTCAAGAAACCTTCGTTACTCCCATTTGTACGCTCAACGTCATCTCACTTCAATTGAGGAATGGACCACAAAATAGAGGATGAAATTAAATGCCGACAAAACAGCTGTTGTGCACTTTTCAAAGCGTCATACCAACCTTCTCCAGCCTCTCACACTCTTTGGAACCCAACTCCAATATAATACTCAAGCACGCTATCTTGGTGTTGATCTGGACAGGACTCTATTATTCAAAATTCATCTTAAAACTGTTGCTACCAAAGCACTCTCTCGACTTCTGGCTCTCTATCCACTATTTCGAAGTAAAGAACTCACTTTACCAGCTAAGCTTAACTTATATAAAATGATGATACGCTCTCTCCTTCTTTATGCTGCACCTGTATGGCAACATGCAGCAAAATCACATCATCTCCAACTCCAACGTGTTCAAAATAGAGCAGCAAGGATAATCACAGGACATAGTAGAGATACTAGGATAATGCAACTACATGAAGACCTATCACTACCAATGCTGGCTGATGTCATCGATTTTCAATGTCGATCCTTCTGGACTCGTATGCTACATTCTCCTCACCCAACCTTACACACCATTGGCACCGCTCAACCTATCCGCTATACTCACCGTATGCCTCACCCTACATAACATCCTTACTTACAACTCAGATCACCTGTCTTAAAGCACATGAATAGGAAATCACATATTCTATTTTTATGGAAGGAACAAATTCCAACTTAGCCTCCCTGATCACATTATAACATCTCGCTTCGCTAAATGAACATAACAATTTTCCTCCTCCAACTCGTCACTTATTATTTCATCTTACTAACAATAATCATTGACCTGCCCTAGGGATGCGACAGTTGCTCCCTATTCAATCATATACATATAATTCAACCGCCATCCCAATCACATTGAAGTCATGAGCTAATTAGCTCGATACTTCATCTATGAACGTCATTTAACTCTGCTCTGCTCTGCTGTCAATATAACTGAGTTGTCAAGTTGTCTCTGTTAATTTAAGAGTTTATTCTGTTAATTTAACCACCTTTGCTCTGTGTTAGGCGCGTTGTGTTAAATTCTAACACAAGAATCGGTGTTGCAGTATGTGGTTAAGAGTCTGTAAACTAATTCAAAATGTTGTTATTCCTTCCATTATTGTGGTTTTTTATTGACTCCGTATTGTGTTGTTCTAAGAAGAATCTCGAACTATCCGCCATGAAGAGCTTTTCTAAGAAACGTAAATAAATGTCAAACGAAGAAGTATTGGACTATGATAGATCTAAAGTGATTAACAGGGAAGAAACATGAAAGTTTAAAAACAGTGATACTTTAAAGACTTGTATAGCGTGATTTTACACAGTTCGTGAGAATCGAAAACAGTCAAATTACACACTCAACTGTGTTAACTGCATTATACTGAGCGGTTGTTCTGACGCTATGAATCGGAGGCTTTCGGCTATTCGCGGTACAGCTAATTCAATTGTCTAAAACGTGTTCAGCATAGTAAGACAAAAAATCTGAAAAGTACATTCTTAAAGGAGAAGAGTTGTCTATATAAGTAATGGAAAGTGTAGATAATGACTACAACGTAATATTATTAGCAGAAAAGGTCCAAGTCACAGTCACCTGTACTGACCATTTAATACAAATTTAAAAATTCATTTTAATTGATAAAATGTGCTTTCATGGTCACCATGGGTCAACTTGCACCATGGGTCAAGTATTTCATGGTCAACTCGCGTCAAAATACGGGCAACTGCATGGTGAGTTGCTATCTGCTCTCGAGAGACAAGCAGAAAACTGGAAGCCGTGAACAAGACTGACTAAGGAACGTTACGATTTTGTGAATTTAAGTTCTGAAAATGTTTAGCGCCATTCGATATGGCATTAAAATGTGGGAACTGATTCAGTCATTTTCAGCCACCGAATTCATTTTCTTGCTGACTGCTGAAGCCTCTGCTATGATGCCTTCAAACTATATTCTGACTGCCTCACTTCCACAGCTTCTCTTCTACCCCATCCCGGCAAGAAAAGCAGCCGAGACATTGTTTGTGGCCTAGTGGCCTTTGTTACAATTTTGTCGAATATTCCCTTGTAAGAAGAAGCTGCTGTTATCTACAGAACCAAACTGTGCTGTGAACTAAACATTGCCACGGAGATTCTTCTCGTACAGACTTTATTGGTGTCGACAAGTTTCTACACATTATGTTTGGACATGTACCATGATGGTTGCTATGGCAGACAAAAGAATTGGGACGCCAGCGTGTTTCATCCTTCAGACCTTGCACGTCAACACCCAGATTTGCAAAATAAATCCTTAAAAAATGACGAGAATCGGATTCCACACTGAAGTAAACACACTTCCGTGACGAAGTGATTGTCCAACTTTAAAACAATTAGGAACTTTTTTGTGTACATTTCTCCTTTTATCCTCTAAGTTCCTTGGTTTTACAGTCCTCTCTTCATGTCTTGTTTGCCCAAGAAGTAACCTTGATGAATTGAAAGCCAACGTGTTTTCTTTCTTTCCTCCTTTGCTCCATATACTTTCAACATTCACTCGATTTCCAGAAAAAGCTTCATTTTTATAGTTGCTTGAAAAAATGTCGTTAACGTAGAACTGTCGTCTTCGTTACCTAGGTGACCGACAGAGCCGCAAACTTCTGAAAAGATTTTTATGAAGGTCATTATTATGTAGACGGAAAGTTGTAGTTCTTTTACCATCTTCCACCACTTTTCTGACGTCATTTCCTATCCTCTTCTCAAGTTGGATGATCGGTCTGCTTAGATGTTGTTAGAGAAGAAAATGGCCAACAAAGTATCAGGAGTACTATAGTGGATCTTCATCAATAATCGCAAGCGGAAACGGAAGGATCATATTTCACACACTCACAGAAACGTGAATCCACCAATGAGCCATAACAATCGATATTCTTCTTCTTCTTCTCTAGTGTAAAGGGGGAGGGAATGTAGGTCAACTGAGACAAACATTGGTATTCCGATTTCTTTTTTTAAAAGAGAGAAAGAATCTAATCCATAATTCTGAACTGCTTGTTGCTTTTGGTTAACCTTGCATGGAATTTTATGTCTACTTTGGATGCACTATTTCTGCAACAGATGCGTTTATTTCAATGTGTTGCATTTCCTCTTGTCTTCTATTTCTTTTTTGTTGGCAACTTCTTTCTTTGTGGTAGTTTATATACACAATATTTTACTATACTGGAAGCAGAGAGAAGAGACTAGATGTATTGGCGCCCAGGGACGTCGCCAGAATGCAAAGAATCGGGCTGTAAATTAAGGAACTATATACAAATATATCTTCAGCCAAATTTCTCGTTTTTAACGGGTCCACCAACATTTTCGGCTCTTTTTTTTAAATTTCATTTTGTTCGTCTGTCGGTAACGCAGGTTAGCGCCTGAAGCAAATCAGATAGAGAGAAAATGATTTGAGATTAGTGACCTTGATATATCGCACCTGCCACGTCATTTTCATTTGCTTGGCTTTCTTCATATTATGAATTCACTTTAGTTTTTATTATACATGTTTCATTATGTTTTCATTATGGCCGTACGAAGTTTGTACTTTTTACATACTTTTCTTTCATTCACAATGGTTCATCGTGTCCTCAAATCTTGCAACGTTAATTTAACTCATTTCCCGACGTCAAACAATGATGAAATTTTGAACAGCGACGTACGTCGGGTGGCAGTACAACATTCCATTGTTACTTTCATATATTTATATATTTTAAAAGCATATTTTATTTTTTAGTGTTATCCTAAAATAAATACTAACCCACAACGATGTTCCGTTTCAGTGGTTCCAAAACACTTTAGGATTTGGGTTGGGTGATATGATGAACTTGAGAAAAAGTATCCGAACACCGCAATAACTCGAAAAAAATAATTTAAAAAACTTTTAGAAAACATGCTTTTCTTAAACAATTTGGGACAAGGTTCCTTAACAGTCGCACATCAAAAGACCCCTACTTTGCTTTTTGTTATTAGCTTCTGTATTTTTCAGAGTTATGATTTCAAATTTTGTAACATTTACAATATGTCCATCCCGGACAAAGCGCCATAAAATTTTCTTCCCTCTATCAACAAAGAGGAGGACAAAAATATTTTTTATTACCTACCCATGAGTTCTTTAGCATAAATTTTCGCTTTGCCGTAAACGTGAAGTTCTTTTGTTGTTTCTTATTCAGGCTTCTGGTTAATTTTACTCTATAGCAACATATGACATATGCCAAGATAGTAATATATTTTAGAAAATTACCGTACGCAATGAAATTGTACTCAATAAAATATTTATTACTTTGATTTCCTATTTGTGCTGGTTTTTACGTAATAAGTTCATCTGCTCCAGACTCACAGAGAAAGAAGATATTATTGTCATTAGAAAATATTCGAAGTGTTGTTTCTACCTGGTTGCGGCTTGAAATGAGCACATTGAATGTTACCGTAAATAAAAACTCATTTAGTGTATTCTTAGAACTTTGGAGATTCATATTTATTGAGAGTATAAACTGTAAAGTATTTACTGCAAATTGGACCGGTTCGGAATTCCGGAATAACTAACATACTCTATGGCTTATGAAACTCGCAAGTTCATCGCCGCAGTAACAAACGTTCGCCATTGGATTCTATTCTGTGCAATATCAAACTAGTTTCCATCTCGAACACCCATATCTCGAAGATCTCTTCTAATATTGTCCTCCTAACGACGTTTCGGTCTTCCCAATGGTCTCCTTCCATCCGGCTTTCCAACCAGGATAGAATATAATCTTCGTTTTCCCCCCATCCGAGCTACATGGCCTGCCCACGTTAGTCGTCGCGATTTCATTATTTTTACAACATCTGGTGAATCGTACAGTCCGTGGAGTTCTTCATTATGCAGTCTCCTCCACTCTCCAGTCATCTCGTCCCGTTTCGGTTCGTATATCTTTCTTAAAACCTTATTTTCAAACACACGTAATTCTGCTAGCGTCGTACTCCAACTATCGCAACCGTAAAGTATTACCGGCAGAATAACCGTTCTGTATATTTTCAATTTTGGTTTCCTTGATATTAATCGCGATGTCAGAAGTTTCTGGACTGAATAGAAACATGCGTTGCCCGATACTAAGCGAATTTTATATCTTCCGTGACCTCAGTTTTGCTTGTTACGTATGCTTCTAAGTATTTAAATTTGTTTACTTTCTCTATGACTTTATCCCTAATTCTTATGTTTCTATTTCCTTCATTCCCTGTGTTTCGGCTTGTTATCATGTATTTTGTTTTATCTATGTTTACCTGTAGACTTATATGATCGCAAGGTTCTACTAAGACATCGGTGTTGCTTTGTAGTGCATCTATATAGTCCCCTATTAGATCTACATCATCCGCGTATACAAACAGTTGATTCAAACCAATCAATGATAGTCCCTTTCTGTCCCTTTAATTTTTAAAATCGCGTATTCTAATGCAAAGTTAAACAGTAGTGGGGACAAGGAATCGCCTTGCTTCAATCCGTTGCGAATCTTGAAACTATCTGACATATTATTGCCTATCCGTACCCTGCTTATGGGGTCGCTGAGACACATCTTCACTAGTTGAACCAATTTTTTCGGAATTCCAAATTGTGTCAGGATACTGTATAACTTTTCCCTTTTGATAGAATCATATGCTTTCTTAAAATCAATGAATAGCTGATGAACCGTCCCATTCTATTCCAATTTCTTTTCTAAAATTCGTCTCAAGGCGAAAATCTGGTCCAACGGGAATCTATTTCCTCTAAATCCACATTGGTGATCTCCAATTATTTCATCTACGTATACACTTAGGCGCGTTAATAGAATATTACTTAATACCTTGTAACAGGTTGAAAGTAACGAGATTCCGCGGTAATTATTATTGTCCGACTTATCGCCTTTTTTATAAATCGGAACTATTATTGAGGTTTTACATTGGTTTGGGAGCTCCTCCTTTCTCCATATAGCACTTATCAATTTTTGTAATTAATTCGGATGGAATATTTTCTATTCCTGGTGATTTGAAAATTTTCAATTCTTAACCGACATTTCGATCTCGATCTCGCTAGGTTCGGGAATACACGATTCTGTGGTATGGATTTCAAATTGCTCTGTTTCTTCCCCGTTGTGAACATTAAGAAGTTTGTCGAAATAACTTTTCCATACATCGACAATTTTAGTCGGATCCGCCTGAAGATCTCCACGTTCATTTCTAATCATTCCTAACCTCGGCTGGTAACCTGTTCTTAACGAGTTTACCCCTTTGTATAGATCTCGTATGTTATTTGTCTTCCTTCCCGCTTTCCTCTATTTCCTTAATCTTCTGCGTAAGATATTCTCGCTTTTTGTTTCTGAACCCGCGTGGGGCGTTTCGTTTAGCGTTACTGTAGCGGTTGGTATTTGCTTCGCTTTTATTATTTAGCCATCGTTGCCTGGCTTGTTTTCGTTCCTCATGAAGCTTAAGGCATTCTTCATCAAACCAAGGTTTGTGTTTCTGTTTCTTCTCACCTACGCGTTCCTTCGCTGCGCTCTTAATTGTTTCACGAATTGCCTCCCACATCTTACTTACATCAATTTCATTATTAATATCATCATTATTATT
The DNA here is from genome assembly GCA_022664845.1 of Lepisma saccharinum. Taxonomy (NCBI): domain Eukaryota; kingdom Metazoa; phylum Arthropoda; class Insecta; order Zygentoma; family Lepismatidae; genus Lepisma; species Lepisma saccharinum. Next base: position 30,595 of record JAGDQP010007508.1, on the reverse strand, counting down.
ACTCGAGTTGGCTAGGATTTCGAACCTATTTGAGAGTTCGAGTTGGTAATCTGCTTTTATACTGGGATTATTTAATAGTTTCACTTTGAATTTCAGTTGTTTTGACCCCTTGCTTTCTCTGTTCGCGATGTATAACTTTTCCGTTACTTTTGTGATCACTAATTGATGGTCGGTGTCACCTGCCGCTCCTCTGTACGACCTAACATCCATTATATTGGTATGTCTTCGGATTTCCGGAATGGAAGTTATAATTCCATATTGTCGAAATCTCGAAACGCAGGAATTCAGGAATGTGGGAAATTCGGAATTCTGAAAAAACGAGAGGTCGGAATTCCGGAGTGTCTTCCTCAGTTGTCAACATCAAATTTTGGAAAACCACGCTTTACGTGGAACAGGGTCCATTGATTCATAAATATCCTACCACCCAGATGAACAAGATATGCTTTCGGAACAATTGAGGAAAGTATTGCTGGATAAGCCGCACACAATTTCGGAATCGTAGTGACAATTTGTGGACTTGAATTTCTGAATTTTGGAACATAAGAACTCCCGAGACTTAAAAGTTAGGAATTCAGGAGCGGTGTCTTAATGCCGAAATCCGAGGAATTGTGAATTCCGGAATTGACTTCGGACTTCCGAAAGTGCAGTAAAGCGTCTTTCAATGAAAATCTGTTAATTTAAATTTATAATATAAAATATTTTTTCTAATATTATTTTTAAACATCCTATATTATAGAGAAGTCACACCGGTACCCGGTACAAAACGGTATTATGGACCTAAAAATACATCATTTTATCTATGCCCGTCTAAGGGAGCGAAATTAACATTTTTTTTTTTAAATTTTAAGGCTAATTACAATAATCACAATTATTGGGGGCCCTCCCCCTTGGTGTTTGTCGGTACAAATTTAGATTTGGTATTCGAATGTTAATATTTCAGGGTTGGTTCGGAAACAAAGCGAAGCTTTAACTTACATAAATTGTTAAAATAATATAAAAATAGAGCATATTTCTTTCGAGGGGACACATCCGCTCTCTGGATCCGCAACTGAAAGAGATTTTAAAATACATATTTTGGCCCTATTACACATATTCCGTCAGATTTTTTAAGCGTAAGGCTAATTACAATAATCGCAGACTTGGGGCCGAAGCAGTTCCCTTTCGTGTTTATAGGTGCAAATTTAGCATTGATATGCTACTGTTAACGTATTAAAGTCATGTTTTTTCGATTTGTTGCATTTTGATTAGTAGAGCATCTCGAACTTTTAACAAAATATCAGTGTATCCATCCATCGTATGCTACAAAATTTTCTTTTTTGTTTATTTTATTTTCCATTAATAAAATTGAACTCTCAATTAAACATCATCACAACTTTCACAGGAAAACGAATTCTGCCATCTGTATATTAATTTTTCATTAATGATATAATATAATTTTCTTTTTAATTTTATATTTAGTATTAGATGGCAGGAGGATAGCTCTTAGAAGGACTTTCACTACAATGTGTTAACATTCTCTAGTGACGACTTGAAATCCAGATAGAAATTACATACAGATTTCAAAACTAAATTACATTGTTAGTTGAAAACGAAACTAAAAGTAATGTGAATACGTCTGCCATGTATACTGTTTCGGACATGCTTTTACGAAACAATAATGTTCTACATTAATTTACAAAATTAATTTTTAAGTATATCAATATAATATATGGATTATAAATGTTTTTGTTACTTTACCTAATTTATTATAGCATTTAAGAGAATATATTTATTGCCACTGTCATTTAAGTAGTCCATGATTTACTAGCCATTTTAAACCGTAGGCTATCCATTAATTCTGTCATATACCTGGTGAGATTGATAGTTCCGAAAAACTTCAGTCAGGATGACCGTGAGCAGCTACCTGTTCTCCTTGGTGGTGATCCATAGATATGACCGATGGAATTGGTCCGTCAGGTGGATAATTTGAGGAGCCATGTTTTATTATTTTTATAGCCTTTGAATAAAGTGCCTGGTTATTGAGCTTTGTCGATAAAACCTAAGGCATCTTGCCACATAGAAACAAGGAAATTCCAAGATAAAATTCTTAATTTGCAAAATTAACGAAATTTTAAAAGAAAACAGAAAAAAAATTATCAAGGTCCAGACAAAGAAAACAATATTAATTTGTTTCTTATAAAGAACCAGATGAAACAAAACTTGAGTTTTATTGTCCACGAAATCAACAACCAATTAATGATTCTTGGTTGATTCAATTCTTTGAAGATGGAGATGGGGAAAGCTTCGAAACGTCAGAATGTTCCAGCTTCATAACAGTAAAAGCCCACCCGCATATGTTAATATTACAAAACTTTTCATAATTTTGTTTTATTTAAATGTACTTTTTTTTTCTAGTGCTTCACATATCTTCACAGACAAAAGTTTGCTTGATTCAGTTCTGGTGAATATGAAGGCGAAATGTAATTTTCGGATTTCTGTAGTAAAATTTCTTGCAAGGACTACCAAATACATTGTGGGGTCCTTAAGAGACCTTCGTACCTACGGTGTGTGTATGTGAGACAGAGAGTTTTCATATTTTTTAAGATACTGGACAAATGACAAGCAATAATGAAATTTTGAAAAGCGGTCCCAATAATAATACATGTGAGTGTGTATCAAATAAACTATCTGAGATTTTGACATTGTTTATTTTAGCTGAGAAATTATGTTGCTCTGCATAGGCGTATGACGTCATCAACTACGGGAATTTTAATTTTACAGCTAAAATAAATAATGCCAGAATCTCAGATAGTTCATTTGATTACATGTATTATTGGGGCCGCTTTCCAAAATTTCATTATTGCTTGTCATTTGACCTGTATCTTTAACAAATATGAAAACTCTCAAAACGCACACGCAGCGTAGGTACGAAGGCCTCTTAAACCCACACCGCTGGATCTATCTGCACTAAATATCTCATGCTGCCTTCATTTGACCATAAAAAGATTGTAAATTTTGTGTGATTTCAACATACTTACTTTCCTTCTTCTCTTTCTTTCTTTTCCGTTTCTCTTCTTTCTCTTTTTATATTATTTCATTTCTTTCTCCCTTCCCTTCTTTCTTTCTTTTTCTTCCCTTTTTTATTTCCTTTCTTCTCCTTTTCTTTTCATTCTTTCTTTTTGTCTTTTTCTTTATTTCTTTCCTTTTTTTGTTCGTTTCTTTATTTTTATTTTTAGTTTTATTTTCCTTTCTTTTCTCTCTGACTTCTCTTTCCATTTTCCTCTTTCCCTTTTCCGCTTTTCTTTTGTTTCTTTTTCTTTCCATTTTCTCTTCTGTCTTTTTTCATTTCCGTTTCTTTTCTTTTTTCGTTTCCTTTTCTCTTTTTTTTTCTTTTCTTTCTTTCCTTTACTTACTTTCATTATTTTTATTCTTTTTTCTTCCTTCCTTTTCTTTCTTTCTTTTTTGCTAACTACGAAGTACATTGTGGATCCTCTTACTCTACCAAACTTTTCAGTAATCCTTTATTTTTGATGATAAGGAAATCGTAGCATATGTCGAGACGGGCGTAGGCCATAGTGCTGTTACCGCCCATACAATTTATCTTTATCGTAGAGTATGTATACACTTACGAAATGACCATAGAACTTGGGATATCCACAATACAATATACTTTTGACCTCCCATTAACGAGGGAACATATAAGCTCTATAATGAATGTAATAGATTCTTTAACATAGCTTTAGAAAGTAAAACAGTGCATATTTCCACCTAAGTGAATAAGATTTGAGACTGTAAACTAGAGCGGGCTGCAGCATGGCATTTTTCTTCTCTATTACATCCAGCCTTCTAGGATTAACCAGTATTACTCAAGAACAAGACACTATTATTACAGATACACAGAGCGATCATTTATCGGCAGTTACGTTGCTAATAGAAGTTTTCAATTGGACCATCCAACTTGTTTCTGGGAGAAAGGCGTAGAATTATCACCTAGAAGTACCATCTATGAAAGCTAACTTTTATGGACAGAACCTTTCAAAAACATAAACAGTATCGTAAAGTGACCCTTAGAAAAATAAAGGGGGCCTTCACAATTTAAGTTTAGAGATAAGGCTATTTATGGTAAATGGAACATATCAGTATAGGAAACAGTGTTGCAAGAGATCCTGCTTGGACAGTGGTTAACGCACCCGCCTTCGGAGCAAGCGATCCCAGGTTAGATTCCTGGTGGGAAGCTCCTTAATTAAAAGAATAGCGGACTACGGTCACGCAACACCCAATTAAATGTAAGCTGTCTGGCAATCCAAGGTCCATTTTTCGGCCGAAGCTACATGAAATGTCATTAACAACAACTGTATAGTGTCCAGAGGTGAAACAGGTCACCGGATCAATCGGATTAAGTTTTGGACCGGGTACCGGGCCTATGCTTGGGACCAGGTGACCCAATTTTGACCCACTTACCTGAAGGTCATAGTAGAATTTTTAATGCGTTTGAACAGTGTTTCTTTCAGGGGTGATCGGAACCGGTGGTGTAAAATCTTGAAAACTAATCGGGTGAAGATCGCGACAATTGGGTCATTCGGGCCAAGTTTCGGTCCCGGGCGCCGGGCCAACGCAAGTCACCAAAAGTGATCCGGTTTCAGCTGTAATGGTTACAATCGTCGACTTCACATCAGTAGTGGAGATATGCACGTTCGAGTCTCAGTGATGTCTATACAGCTTGAGTTTTCTTTCAGTTTCACTGGTCGAATTCTGCTATGGTAGGTCTACCTAAATAAAGGGCCTGCCACCTGACTCATACCTTTTTTGAAGAAAACTCGCATAGGGACGTCATTCCTCAAGCACGTGATGGGCCTAAGCCATAGCTACATTTTGGTCATTAATTTTGAGTTACAACATAAAAAAATAACTGACATAATCAAAAATATAAAGAAGATCTCGTTTCTTTTACTAATAACTTTCATTTGGAATTTTAAGACCTTTAGGCATATAAGGCTTAGACCTAATATCTTCCATGTGTCCTTTCTAATTAATGCTGCTGCTGATGGTGTTCTGTGCAAAGGTAGGTCCTGACTCTAAGATCGCTGAGCAGAGTGAACCGATGGTTTTTGTCATTGCAATCCGTCGGATGAAGATAACGTCCTAAGGACGGGACCTACAGTCTAACGTGAGCTCCGAACCATGTGTGTTCTCGCCGGGAATTAAATTCGATGTCCCTTGATTACATATAAGACAGCGAGCGTTACAACTTGTCCACAAGGGACACTATCACTTCGTAAATCGTATTCGATTTTTCTGATGTATCAACTATTCTGTCTTAGTTGTATTTATAAATGAACTAAGAAAATAATATTTTAAAAAACACGAAAGGGGAAAAATAGCCAAGTAATTGAAAGCTTTAAGTCCCTATCAAGTCTTAACTCCCAAATTCATTCCGCCTTGACTCGAATAGGTAAATAACATATACCTTGAGTTGAAGGAGAGTAATAAAGTAACTCTGTTGGTGGGAGGGATACCATGGCAATAGGAGGAGAAGGGGAGTGGGTTAAAACTTCAATCTTTGTAGAAAAGCCCTGTGTTGAATTTAATTTCCGTTGGGAGTGGGTTTAATTGTGTCACGGAGAAAGGTTTGGCGAAGCCTCCCAAAGAGGGCTCTCACAGTTCAGTACCAGAGACCTTCAGCAGAGAAGAGAGAACCCAGCCAAAATTGGAATTCAATCACGGCGGAAGAAGGTGGTGGAATTCTAATGATGTCTGTATTTTGTTAAAAAAAAGAAAGAAAAAAAAAAAGAAATAAAGAACCCTTCTTTCACTGTGTGTGTTCATAGAAACCCACATTAGCCTTTCAACACGATGACTCAATCAACAGGCCCTGCAACGCATTTAAGTGGCCATTTCAATTGCTTGTGGATTTATTTATTGGAACAATCTGCAAAATTTTTAGAAGAATTCTAGGCTCTATACCAGATTGGGGTAATCTACATAGCCGTATTATGGTGCAAGCAAAACAAGTGCCTGCTTGAAGCGCTGAACTGAGGGGGCGCTGCGCAGACTCTAACCTTTTATATGAACAAAGTATGAATAAAAATAATGTAGTTATCAAAAATTAATCACAGTTAAATTTTCCCCCATATTTGTTAAATTTACATAAAAAATAAACTAATTATGGTCATGATTATTTTCCCCATCCTGTTTTTCTGTTAGTGTCATGTGAGGCATGTGAGGTATATATATATATAT